>ML340801.1:0-194993 GCA_005239505.1 Nicotiana paniculata | reverse complement strand
TACAACTCGCCTATTCAAGCTAACCTAATGCCTATATTCCTATGCAATCAGGATTAACAAGAATGCATTAATAATTTCCGTGTAGTAATCGATCAAGGCGATTAGGTATATTCCTATCCTAACCGCAAATCCGCTCCCCTAAAGAGTTAAGATCTTACTCTACCCAATCTTATATGCAATCTAGAGTTCCCTCTCCCGAGTTCTACCCTAGATTCGTAGATAGTCTTCAATTGGTGATCAAGCAATTGAATAATTAAGCACAAGATTGAATAAACAAACCAATTAAGATATAACAATAATAATAATTCAAGCTTTAACTACAACGTTCATGTAACACCCAAGACTCTAGAACTAATAGACTATAAAACAAAAAGAAGAGAAGAGAAGAAAAACTAAGTAGAATCCTCTTTCAACGTGGTGTGTTCCTCCGTCAAAAGTCCCCTGTCGAAAATCCCCTTCAATGTGATGTTTTTGGGTCTATTTATATGTGTAGGATGAACCCTAAACATGTCAAAGACTTCTATTCCAACTTGGAAACACTTAA
The DNA here is from genome assembly GCA_005239505.1 of Nicotiana paniculata. Lineage (NCBI taxonomy): Eukaryota > Viridiplantae > Streptophyta > Magnoliopsida > Solanales > Solanaceae > Nicotiana > Nicotiana paniculata. The sequence continues at coordinate 194,449 of ML340801.1, read as the reverse complement.
AACCCGTCAAAACTCAATTTCTGGCCGACTGGGGGACCCTGGCGTTTTGGCTCTAAGGCCTGGGTAACGCCAGGCCCCCCCTGGCGTTTTGGCTCTAAGGCCTGGGTAACGCCAGGCCCCCCCTGGCGTTAGGGCTCTAAAGCCTGGGTAACGCCAGGCTGGGTCAGGCTGTTTGGCTCCAACGCCCGGCTATCGCCCGGGTGTCCCCTTTCGCGTAGTTTTCGACGTATTTGCATCCGTTTAGCCCCGTTTCCATTTCCAATTCACCTACACATAAAATGAACCCTATTAGTCACATACGACGTGTATTTTATCATTAAAACACATAAAATGCAAGGTATATAATGCTTAAAATCATGAATTCTAGGCACACATCAAGAGTTGAGAAGTTTGATCGAGAGTTGACTTTGTGGTTACCCAGCTCAAATTTTTGTTTCAAAAGTTGGAATCGGTATGTTATGTCATTTATGACTTGTGTGCAAAATTTGAGGTCAATCAAAGTTGATTTGATAGGTTTCGATATTCATTGTAGAAGTTGGAAGTTAATTAGTTTCAGTAGGTTAAAATTAGGGTGTGTATCGTGTTTTAGGACTTCTTGGTATATTTGGTTGAGGTCCAGGGCGCCTCAAGTGGATTTCGGATCATTAACGGATAAAAAATGAGACTTGAAGCACTGTTGATGCTGGGGGCTTTTTGGTATGACCGCACCTGCGAGGTGATTGGTCGCTGGTGCGAGCTTGCAGAAGAGAGCAAGAGGTTGCAGGTGCGAGCTTGAAGGAGTTGGTCAGTGATCGCAGGTGCGAGGGGGCTTCCGCATTTGCGAGCCCGCGGATGTAACTAGGCTCCGCATATGCGGAGTTGGGTAGGCATGGCTAGCTTCGCAGAAGTAGACGTGTGGGCGCAGAAGCACTTCCGCGGATACTGATTTGGTGCGCAGGTGCCGAGTCTAGGGACTTAAGTGAACTCCGCAGCATGTGCAGAGATTTCACAACAAATGCAATCCTGCATAAGCGGATTATGATTCGCAGAAGCGAAAGGGGCATGCGCAATATATATTCGGCGAGTTTTTAGCTTTTCTCATTTTTAGACTTTGGAATCTAGGTGGGAGGCAATTTTAGAGAGGGGTTTCAGGAGATTTCTTGAGGTAGCCACTTTTGGTCATTTTTATCTAATTATATTGATTACCCATTGATGTCCCTTATAGATTTGGTGTTTCTGAGGTGAAAATGGGGATTTTTGACCCATGTATTGGAGAGTAAAAATTGGAGGTTTGGGTGACGATTTGGTGTCCGAATTTGGTAATTTTGGTATGGTACTCCTAGTTGAGTGGGTGTTCGAAATTTGTTAATTTTGTTGGATTCCGAGACGTGGGCTCGGGGTTGGGTTTTTTAGTTGACTTTATGACTTTTGCTTAAAAACTTAGCTTTATCATATGGAATTGATTCATATAGCTTGTGTTGATTTTGTCGAGTTGCTTATGGCTAGATTTGAGGCGTTCAAAGGCCGATTGCGGGGCAAAGGCTTATTGGAGTAGATATTTTCATGGTTTTGAGGTAAGTAGCACTTCTAAACTTTGTTCTGAGAGTATGAATCCCTGAATCACGTGTTATGTGATGGGCGTGCACCGTAGAAATTGCGACTCAGTCGATTCCGTGGAATTGTATAGTCATCTTAGAAAAATATTATTAGTGTACTCTTCATGTGTTAGAGGAATTAAGATGTGATTCATGTTAGAAATCATGCTTAGGATTTATGCTGGTATTGATGGGACCCGCTCAGGTCGTTTTGCTGTTGAATTACTTGCTTAATTTGCAATTGTCTACTCAGTCACATCTATTATTTGAAATTCTGGAGAGATTTATGACTGAGTGAGGCCGAGGTCCTGATTGTGAGTGAATTTTATTGATCATTCTATGATTGGCTTATTTTAGCGCTTGGGCAGGATCCCGCTCCTCTGGAGTCTGACGACCACATGTACCTACTGAGTGTGAGTGCCGAGTGAAAGTGCCTAGCGCGAGTGATGAGTGATTGGGAGGAATGAGTGATTGGGAGGACTTAGTGACTAGGAGGACTAAGTGAATTGATGCTCCGAGAGTATACATATGATTTTATCGGTGTGTGGCATTACAATTGGCATGCATAGTTGACCTGTAGAAACAGTAATGTATCATTCCACATTTCTTTCACACTTAGTATATTTTAGTCGTATTTAAACTGATAAACTTGAAAGCGTGTCTACGTTTTTGTACTGTTAAATCTTTTATTTGGACTGTACCTTTTTGTCACGACCCAACTCGAGGTGCCGCGACGGGTGCCCGAGTCCTACATGTCGAACACCTTTAAGCATGTGTTTAAAATATAAACATGAATAACATACGTGAGGGAAACCTGTCCAAAAGACATATATAATATACATGAGGAATACAGTGGGCGAGCCGCCAAGGGTGCCATAGACAACTATATACCAAAACTGAAAGCCGACAAGGCCACAAACTATCCAACTATACATAATTGTCTACAGACCTCTAATAGAATATACAATTGTACAAGGATGGGATTGGGCCACGTCATACCCATACATGTATACAAGCATATCATACCAAAATCAAAAGCAACTCCAGATCAAATGGAGCACGCCAACTCTCGCTGATCAAGGGATCCTAAGAAGGGGGACCGTCAGCTTGTCTACCTACACCTGCGGGCATGAAATGCAGGCCCCGCGAAATAGGGCGTCAGTACGAGTAATGTACTGAGTATGTAACGCATGAAAATCAATATATAACAGACATAGATGAAACATGGAATAAACAATTCCGCCTGTAAGTCCAAATAACTTTGTAAATCCTGAAACATTTATAATATCATGCATGTGCGTATAAATGTCGTGTCATGCATAGGTATAGGTGTACATAATATCATCAAGCCTCTGAGGGCATCCCATCATATAATCTCGTCCACTCTGGGAAATATCATCAACATATACAAATTGATAAAGTGGTGGTGCATCTATAACGCCGTAACCTTTTCCCATATCCCATATACATATATTATACATATATACGTGTATATAACGTCATCTGGTCACGGGTCAATGTAAATGAATGCAATGCATGATATGTATATAAATAAAATCTTTTAGAGTGTCATAAAGCCATTATGCCTATGATTAATATCATGAAATAGACTTTATGAACTTACGTATTTTCTTAGACCCATGAACAGATGATTGAATAATAAGACTTATGGGAAAACAAGAATATACACATCTCTAGCATTTATGATAATAGAGTAATTTGGAAGTTGTGCATTTACTCGTTCCATTTGTGTCGTATAGATCATGCCAAAAAGAAAGAAGTGATTGCCTTAACATACCTGAAGTATGGGAAAATCCATATGATATTCTTGGAAAAGGTTGCACCGTACTCCTTTAGAATCGCAAAATCTCATGTTTCTAAGGTGTTAAAAATTCTCGTTGGAATTTTATTGTTTCAAGAAATTGTGGTTAAATCTCGTTGGATTAAGGTTAACATCTATTTTGCAAGGTTTGAATAAGGAAGAAAGTTATAAGATTTCTTACTTGGTTGTTTTAAGGACAAATGAAGCCAAACTTCTAAATGTCTTTACGTAAGTTTCATGTGTATATTACTTAAGATGACCACACTTCAATCAAGATGGTGATTCACTTTATTTAAATGGGGGGCTGCCACATCATGCCATTTAATCCTTATCCAATATATATCTCTAATTAATTAGGTAATATCCTATTACCTAATAATTAACCAATGACCCACATAATTAAAAATTATCTCAACACACTTAAAATACTACTTACTTTTAACATAACTTGTATACCTTACTATCATGGTCATGTAGTACTTTGTATTCACTAGTCCCTAGTTACCGGGTTTTATCGCTCGGACCATATTTTATCGCAAATCAACAACCTTCAATGAAACTCATTTTCTTTGATCTGTTTACCTTTTATCTTTCACCGCATGTACTTATTTCTTGTTATAAATTGCATAAATGCTTACAATCTCAAGAAAATATCATCCCCGAGTCTACGTCAATTAATTGAAAACGAAACTTTAATCGTACGAAATGCGAGATGTAACACTTTTGAACTTGTCACTGCTTTCAACCCAAGGTTAGTCTAGTGACTTATTAAGTATATTGGGTCGGTTGTACTCATACTACACTCTGTACTTCGTGTGCGGATTCAGTTACTTCTGGGTACGGCGATTGCTAACTTTGGAGCTTTATCTGTTGGAGACTATCGAGGTAGCTACTATCAAAACCCCAAATGCTAAACCGGTCGTGATGGCGCCCATCGTGGAACTAGGCTAGCCAATAATCACATAATTGCAGCTTCTTACCAAAATCCCAACCATTTTAAAACATTTCATAGAGTATATAGAATTACTGAATTCATTTGGCAAAATGAACAGCTAAATAGTCTAAACCATCCCTAAAATCCGGAGTCAACATGTCATGAGCATCTAAGAAATATACCAACAAGTCTAGTATTATATTACAGAACCTCCAAATGAATAGCTAGATACAACAAAAGAAGGGAAAACAGAGATGCTGTGGACGCTGAACCGCTACCTCTATCTCCCGAACTCCGGCTCCGCACGTAATAGATGGCTAACACTCAGTATCAGCACATGTATCCGCACACAGGGGTGCAAGGACTAAAGTGAGTATGCCAACTCAGTAGTAATAAGAATAAATCAAGTCCAAGCGGCAAGAAACACATAAAAATCAATATCATCAGTTCACAATGTGCACACCCTTTATTTCCAATAGTATATACATAGATTTATGAAATCATCATGCCTTAAAACCAACTTTAGAAAAAATCCTTTGAAATGTGTTTTCCAAAAATTTCAGAAATAAAAATAACCGAAGGATTTAGTGTAAAATGAAAGAAATCATAAGTAGCCCCTCGGGCAAAAATATGAATCATAAATCTCCCCTCGGGCAGAACATCACTCGACACCTCACAACCACTCAGTATCAGCCCCTCGGGCAACCTCACTGTCACTCATGCCTCACAATCACTCATCACTCGGCACTCGACCCTCAACACTCGCACTCAGTAGGTACCTGCGCTCACTGGGGGTGTGTACAGACTCTGGAGGGGCTTCTTCAACCCAAGCGCTAATATCAAGCCACCTCGTGGCGTATCATATCCTCACAATCAAGCCCTCGGCCTTACTCAGTCAGAACCTCTCAAAAGCCCCTTGAGCGTGTCAGTAAAACGGGGTACTCGACCCAAAAAATAATTTTATATCTCAAAAAAGTGTAAATAAGGCTGAAATTTCAAAAACAGTTAAGCACAACATGGCTGATTGTAAATCATAAATCAATAGTGAGGAAATAGCAGTAAAAATCCCCCAAGGGGTCTAAATAAGTCGGCACGAGGCCCCAAACATGGATTATAGCCCAAATATAGCAATAGTGTTAGAACACCATTTAACATATGATCTAGAGTAAAATACGCAACTCAATCATTTTCGCAGAGAGGACCAAGTCCAATCAAAAAATTTGAATTCGCCACATACTCATCATCCGACATGTGCGCCATTCTAAAAACAGTGAGAAATATGAATTCCGGGGTTTCATACCCTCAGGACAAGATTTATAATCATTACTTACCACTACCGGGCCATAATATGTAATGACCCGGTCGGTCGTTTTAAGAATTAGCTCCCCGATCCCCTATTAACTTCTTCCTCCATGTCTATTTATGTTATTGGAACTTGTCAGAGCGTTGAGTGATGAAGTCCGGGGTGATTTTGGACACAGAGTCCATAAATGTGGAATTTAGCTTTAGAAATCTGGTCGTAGCTAGAGCTGTGTGAAGACGAATCCGAAATGGAATTTCGCCAACTCCGTTACCTCCGTTGGGTGATTTCGGCGTTAGGAGCGTGTTCAGAATGCGTTTTCGAGGTCGGTTGTGGATTTAGGCTTAAATTGGCGAAAGTTAGAATTTCGGTAATTTCGGCCGATAGGTGAAATTTTGATATCAGACTCGGAATGGAATTCCGAAACCGACAGCAGGTCCGTAATGTCATTTATGACATGTGTGCAAAATTTGAGGTCATTCGGATGAGTTTAGACGTGTTTCTGCATCAGATGTGAATTCTAGAAATTCCTAAGGTCTTAGGCTTAAATCTATGCATAGTTGAGGATTTTGATGTTATGAGATGTGTTTTTAAGGCTCGACCAAGTTTGAACAAGGTATTAGGGTCAGTTGGTAGGTTTGGTCGAGGTCCCGGGGGCCTCAGGGTTTTTTCGGATGCCCAACGGGTGAGTTTGAGACTTTGAGAGCAGTTGAACCATTCTGCTTCTGAAGTCTCGCATATGCAAGTGCGAAGGGGGTGCCGCAGGTGCGACCCCATGTTGTTCAATGAATTTTCGCACCTGCGATTTTGTTTTCGCAAGTGCGGACACGCAGGTGCGAAGGGTGTGCCGCAAATCCGACCCCAGGCCGTTTAATGAATTTCCGTACCTGCGACTGTGTTTCCGGAAGTGCGGCACCACATGTGTGATCCTAGTGTTGCAGGTGTGAATCATCTGGGCTGGGTATAACAAAAATCCGAGGGTTTGAAATTCATAATTTCAAAATCGATTGTGAGCTCGGAACTTTGCGATTTTTAGTGGGATTTGAAGAGGAGAATCATAGGTAACGTTTTCTAACCTTAATCCATTTGTATATTTATTATGTATATCATTTTCCTCAATCTAATCAATGAAATTGGATGAAAAACCATGAAAATGGGATGAAATTTCACCAAGTAGAAATCTGATTAGGGAGACTTAGACGTCCGATTTTGTTGATTCTTGTTCGAGTGGGTTCATGAGCGAATGGGTGTTCGGGAAATATAAATTTTACCCGATTCTAAGACGTGGGCCCAAGGGACTTTTTGGGAAAATTTCCTAATTTCGCGTACTAGCTTATAAATAATTAGCTATCTTGTTATCTTGAAGTGATATTTACACCATGCAATCAATTTGAATAGATTTGGGCCACCCGGAGTCAGATACTCGTGGCAAGAGCGTGGTATTGAGTTGATTAGCGCAGTCAAGGTATGTGGCTTGCCTAATTCTGTGTTGGGGACTTCCCGTTGGTCATTTTTATACTGATTTTGATACGTGGACACCGTGTACGTGAGGTGACGAGTGCGTACACGGGTCATTGTTGCTAAAATCCTATTTTTACTTCCATGAAATCGCTCATTTTCATTCATATATGACAGTTTCCTATCTTAATTGAGTAGATAGATTAAGAGTAAGTATGCCTACCTGTTCTTACTTGATCCCCCCCCCCCTCTTATTTGCTACTGGTTGCATCATGCTTAGGTAGCTTTACCCTATTCTTGCCTGTTGGTTTTCCTCGACTGTTTAATTAAGAAATAATTGACATACTTCTGCTTTGCATATTTAAATTGGGACTATGCACCGTGATCTGGGAGCTTTCCCCCTGTACTTTATTTCATATTTAAATTGGTACTACGGACCGAGATCCTGGAGCTTTCCTCCTGTACTGAAATGCATATTTAAATTGGAACTACGTATAGAGAACCGGGAGCATTTCCCCTGTACTGCATAGCATATTTAAATTAGGACTGCGGGCTGAGTTCTGGTAGCTTTCCCCGTGTACTGCATTGCACATTTACTGTTGAGGTATATGATGTGCTGAGCCGAGGGATCTCTTTTTGTTATTAAATCATTCCATTTTCGTTAATCCTGTTTATCTATATTTCACTGTTTTAAATTGTATTGACTTGTTTTACAAACACAGTAGGACCTCAACCTGACCTCGTCACTACTTGACTGGGGTTAGGCCTGGCACTTACGGAGTACCGAATGTGGAGTATTCACGCCCTTTCTTGCGCATGTTTTCCCCATGTACAGATCCAGGTACCAATACCCAGTATCGTGGCTAGGAGTCATTCTAGAAGCAGCCAGGAGACCGCGAGGTAATTCTGCCGCATCCGCAGAATCCCACGAGTCCCCTTCTACTCTAGTATAGGCATAGAAGACTTATGTATTTTTCCACTGTTTCAATGTATAGAGCTACATTTAGTACAGAACTTGTGATTATGGTGACATTTCGGGTTTTGGGAAGTGAAAGTGTATATGCTGAGCATCTATGTTATATCTACTTGAGTTCTTTTCTGTCTTTATTTTATTGATTATGTCATTCTCCACAAATTTTAGGCTTACCTAGTCATAAAGACTAGGTGTCGTCACGATACCTTTTGGAGGCTAAAATGGGTCATGACAAGTTGGTATCGGAGCGTCTAGGTTCATAGGAGTCAAAAGTCACAAGACGGTTTATTAGAGTCTCGCGGATCGGTGCGGAGACATCCGTATTTATCTTCGAGAGGCTATGTAACTGTTAAGAACAATCAAATTCTTTGGAATTCCTTATCGTGCTAGTTATTGTCATCAAATTCTTAAACTCTATTCTATTCTTGCTTGCAGATGGTTCGTACCCATACTGGACGTACTGATGACCAGGCACCCGAGACCCCAGTCAGAGCAACCAGACGCTGGGGCCGGGGTAGGGACGAGCCTCGGTGCAGCCCGAGCCCTGGATAGAGTAGAGGAGCCCCCAACAGCTACAATTGGAGGGGCACAGGAGGTGCCTACTGTTACTCCAGACCCCCAGGAGACATTGGCTCAGTTCTTGAGTGCCTTCAGTACTCTGTCTCAGGCGGGTCTACTCCTGATAGCTCCAGCTACATCCAAGGCCAGAGGAGGGACATAGACTCCCGCAACCCATACTCCTGAGCATAGGGTTCATATTGGGCAGGTTTCAGAGTATATCTTTATGCCCCCACCAGCTCCAGCTCAGCATGAGACTAGGATAGCTGTTCCTGAGGAAAAGCAGCTTCGACTTGAGAGGTATAAGAGGTACCACCCACCTGAGTTCAGCGGACTAGCTTCGGATGACGCTCTTGGTTTTCTTGAGGGGTGTCATCGCATTCTCCGCACTATGGGTATTGTGGAGACGAGTGGGGTTTCTTTCACTGCTTTCCAACTGAGGGGAGCAGCTTATCAGTGGTAGCGTGCTTTTGAGCTTAGTAGCCCGGATGAGGCAGCTTCACTTACTTGGGCTCAGTTTTCCAAGATGTTCTTACTTGAGTTTGTCCCTCAGAGCTTCAGGGATGCTTGGCGTGCGGAGTTTGAGCAGCTACGACAGGGTGCTATGACTATGTCAGAGTATGCAGTCCATTTCGACGATTTCGCTTGCCATGCACCAGCTTTGGTTGTCACTGTCGGAGAGAGGGTTCGACGGTTTATTGAGGGACTCCACCCCAGTAGTTGAACCAGCATGGCTAGAGAGCTAGATACCGATATTATTTACCAGCATTCCGTGAGTATTTCCCGGAGTATTGAGACTATGTTAGCGCGGGACAGGAATGAGAGAGAGGCCAAGAGGTCTCGAGAGACTGGTCATTTTTAAGGAGCCCGTGCACCAGCAACACACTATGGTACGGGTTTTGTGAGTCGTATTATAGCTCCTCCTAGACCTCTAGAGCCTTATTATGCACTACTAGTATCTCAGGTGCCTCCTGCTCGAGGTGCTATCACTGGCCAGTTCAGAGTCAGCAGTGGCTGCCACGTCCTCCGAGGGATTGCTTTGAGTGTGGAGACCCTCATCATATGATCAGAGATTGCCCTAGAGCGAGGAGTGGCGCACCACCTCAGACTTATCAGGGTGCACCCCCTCAAACTTATCAGGCTCCACATTTTCCACCAGGTCTTCCAGCTATTCTTCCAGCCCCAGCTGCTACCCCACCACCTCAGGAAGCTCGAGGTAGAGGTCAGGGAGGTCGAGGTCGCCCTAGAGAGGTAGGCCAGGCCAGGTACTATGCTCTTCCAGCCCGGTCCTAGGCCATTGCTTCAGATTCATTCATTACAGGTATTCTTCCCGCTTGTCATAGGGAAACATCGGTATTATTTGACCCATGATCTACATATTCATATGTGTTTTCTTATTTTGCTACACATCTGAGGATATCCCAGGATTATTTGAGTTCCCCTGTTTATGTTTCTACTCCGGTGGGAGATTCTCTTGTTGTGGACCGTGTATATCGGTCATGTTTGATTGCTATTTGTGGTTTTGAGACCAGAGCTCATTTACCACTACTCAGTATGGTAGATTTCGATGTTATATTGGGTATGGACTGGATGTCTCCCTATTATGCTATTCTTGATTGTCACGCCAAGACCGTGATGTTGGCTATGCCAGGATTTCCGAGGTTAGAGTGGAGAGGTTCCTTAGAGTATACTCCCCGCTGAGTCATTTCTTTTCTTAAGGCTCAGTGGATGGTTGAAAAGGGGTGTGATGCATATTTGGCTTATGTGAGAGATGTTAGTGCTGAGACCCCTACAGTTGAGTCAGTTCAAGTTGTCAGGGACTATTCTGATGTATTTCCAGCTGATCTTCTAGGTATGCCACCCGATAGAGACATTGATTTCGGCATTGACTTGTTGTCGGGCACTTAACCCATTTCCATTCTTCCTTATCGCATGGCTCCTCCTCAGTTGAAGGAGTTGAAGGAGAAGTTACAGGAGTTTCTTGAGAAGGGATTCAGCAGGCCTAGTGTATCACCTTGAGGCGCTCTGGTATTATTTATGAAGAAAAATGATGGCTCGATGCGTATGTGTATTGAATATCGGTAGCTGAATAAGGTGACAGTGAAGAACAGGTACCCATTGCCTCACATTTATGATCTATTTAACCAGTTACAGGGTGCTAGGGTGTTCTCCAAGATTGATCTACGTTTCTGGTTATCATCTGTTGAAGATACGAGAATTGGATATCACGAAGACTGCCTTCAGGACCAGATATGGCCACTATGAGTTCCTTGTTATGTCATTTGGGCTGACCAATGCCCCAACAACCTTCATGCACCTGACGCACAGCATATTTTGGCCCTATCTTGATACTTTTGTCATTTTGTTCATTGATGAAATTCTGGTATAATTTAGGTCCTAAGAGGACCATGATAAGCACTTGAGGACCGTGCTTCAGACATTGAGGGAGAAGAAGTTGTATGCCATGTTTTCTAAGTGTGAATTTTGGCTTGATTCTGTGGCATTCCTAGGCCATGTGGTGTCTTCGGATGGGATCAAGGTAGATCCGAAGAAGGTGGAGGCGGTACAGAGTTGGCCCAGACCGTCCTCAGCTACTGAAATCCGCAGTTTCCTCGGTTTGGCTGGGTATTATCGCCGTTTTGTGGAGGGATTTTCATCCATTTCAGCGCCTATGACCAGACTGAACCAGAAGGGTGCATCTTTTATATGGACTAAGGAGTGTGAGGAGAGCTTTTAGAAGCTCAAGACAACACTGACTACAGCTCATGTGTTGGTTTTTCCTACCAGTTCTGGGTCCTATACAGTTTATTGTGGTGCTTCGAGGATTGGCTTGGGAGCGGTGTTGATGCAGGACGGTAGGGTGATTGCCTACGCGTCCAGATAGTTGAAGTTCCATGAAAAAAACTACCATGTTCATGATCTCTAGTTGGCAGCGATTGTTCACGCCTTGAAGATATGGCGTCATTATTTATATGGTGTTCCCTGTGAGATATTCACGGATCACCGGAGTTTGCAGCACATATTCAGGCAGAAGGATCTAAATTTGCCCTAACTAGGTGGTTGGAGTTGCTAAAGGACTATGACATCACTATATTATACCACCCGGGGAAGGCCAATGTGGTGGCTGATGCCTTGAGCCGCCGGGTGGAAAGTTTGGGAAGTTTGGCATACCTTTATGCAGCTGAGGGACCTCTAGCCATAGATGTTCAGTCCTTAGCCAGTCAATTCGTGATATTGGATCTTTTTGAGCCTTGCCGGGTATTAGCTTGTGTGGTTGCTCGATCTTCCCTTCATGACTGTATCAGAGAGCGCCAGTATGATGATCCCTACCTTTTGGTTCTTCAGGATAGAGTCCGGCGGGGTGATGCCAGGGATATGACTATAGGAGATGATGGGGTGATGGGGATTCAGGGCCGTATCTGTATGCCCAATGTGGATGGGCTTCGGGAGTTGATTCTTGAGGAGGCCCATAGTTTGCGGTATTCCATCCATCCGGTAACACGAAGATGTACCAGGATCTGAGACAGCACTATTGGTGGCGAAGGATGAAGAAGGATATAGTGGAGTTTGTAGCCAAGTGTCTCAACTGTCAGTCAGTCAAATGTGAGCATCAGAGACTGGGAGAGTTACTTCAGCAGATTGAGCTTCCAGAGTGGAGGTGGGAGCGGATCACCATGGACTTTTTGGTTGGACTTTCTCGGACCTTGAGGAAGCATGATGCTATTTGGGTGATTGTGGATCGGCTGACCAAATCGGCTCATTTCATTCCTGTGCTGACTACATATTCATCTGAGAGGTTGGCTGAGATTTATATCAGAGAGATTGTTCGCCTCCACAGTATTCGAGTATCTATCATTTCAGACAGAGGTACACAGTTCACTTCGCGGTTCTGGAGAGCCGTTCAGCGGGAGTTAGGCACCAGGGTAGAGTTGAGCAGAACTTTTCACCCTCAGACAGACAGGTAGTCCGAGCGCACAATTCAGACTCTCGAGGATATGCTTCATGCTTGTGTGAAAGATTTTGGAGGGTCATGGGATCGATACTTGCCTCTTGCAGAGTTTTCTTATAACAACATTTACCAGTCCAGCATTCAGATGGCGCTGTATGAGGCTTTGTATGGTAGGCGGTGCAGGTCTCCCGTGGGATGGTTTGAGCTGGGCGAGGCCCGATTTTTGGGTACATACTTGGTTCAGGATGCCCTGGACAAAGTGAAGGTGATTCAGGAGACACTTCGCACGGCTTAGTCCAGGCAGAAGAGTTATGTGGACCGGAAGGTTCTTGACTTGGCATTTATGGTTGGTGATTGGGTTTTGCTTCGGGTATCGCCTATGAAGGGCGTCATGAGGTTCGGAAAGAAAGGCAAGCTAAGTCCGAGATTTATTGGCCCTTTTGAAGTGTTGCGACGTGTTGGGGAGGTTGCTTATGAGCTAGCCTTGCCTCCCAGCCTAGCAGGGGTTCATTCAGTGTTCCACGTCTCTATGCTCCAGAAGTATCACGGTGAACCGACTCATGTCTTGGATTTCAGCTCTGTCCAGTTGGACAAGGATCTATCATATGTTGAGGAGCCCGTGGCTATACTGGACAGGCAGGTCAGAAAGCTCAAATCGAAGAATATTGCCTCAATTAAGGTTCAGTGAAGGGGTCATCCAGTTGAGGAGGCGACTTGGGAGACCGAGCAGGATATGCGGAGTCAGTACCCTCATCTTCTTCCAGCTTCAGGTATGTTTCTATGCTCGTTCGAGGATGAACGATTTTCTTAAGAGGGGGAGGATGTAACGACCCGGTCGATCATTTTAAGAATTAGCACCTCGATCCCCTATTAACCGCTTCCCCCATGTATATTTATGTTATTGGTATTTGTCGGAGCATTAAGTGATGAAGTCCGTGGTGATTTTGGACACATAGTCCATAAATGTGGAATTTAGATTTAGAAATCTGGCCGTAGCTAGAGCTGTGTGAAGACGGATCCGGAATGGAATTCCGTCAACTCCGTTAGCTCCGTTGGGTGATTTCAGGGTTAGGAGCGTGTTCGGAATGTGTTTTAGAGGTCGGTTGTGGATCTAGGCTTGAATTGACGAAAGTTAGAATTTCGGCGATTTCGGCCGATAGGTGAAATATTGATATCGGATTTGGAATGGAATTCCAAAAATGACAGCAGGTCCGTAATGTCATTTATGACCCTTGTGCAAAATTTGAGGTCATTCGGATGAGTTTAGACGTGTTTCGGCATCGGATGTGAATTTGAGAAATTCCTAAGTTCTTAGGCTTGAATCTATGATTAGTTGATGATTTTGATGTTATGAGATGTGTTTTTAAGGCTCGACCAAGTTTGAACAAGGTATTAGGGTCAGTTGGTAGGTTTGGTTGACGTCCCGAGGGCCTGGAGGTTGTTTCGGATGCCCAACGGGTGAGTTTGAGACTTTGAGAGCAGCTGAACCATTCTGGTTCTGAAGTCTCGCACCTGCGATGGTATTTCCGTAGGTGCGGACACGCAGGTGCGAAGGGGGTGCCGCAGGTGCGACCCTAGGTCGTTCAACGAATTTCTGCACCTGCGATTATGTTTATGCAGGTGCGGACACGCAGGTGCGAAGGGTGTGCCGTAGGTGCGACCCCAGGCCGTTTAATGAATTTCCGCACCTGCGAGGGTTGAAAATTCATAATTCCAATATCGCATGCGAGCTCAGAATTTGGCGATTTTCAGCGGGATTTGAAGAGGAGATTCATAGGTAACGTTTTCTAACCTTAATCCATTTGTATATAAATAATCTCTATCATTTTCCTCAATCTATTCAATGAAATTGGATGAAAAAACATGAAAATGGGATGAGATTTTCCCAAGTAGAAATCTGAGGATTTAGGGAGATTTAGACGCCGGATTTTGTTGATTCTTGTTCGAGTGGGTTTATGAGAGAATGGGTGTTCGGGAAATATAAATTTTACCCGATTCCGTGATGTGGGCACGGGGGACTTTTTGGGAGAATTTCCTAATTTCGCGTATTAGCTTATAAATAATTAGCTATTTTGTTCCCTTGAAGTGATATTTACACCATGCAATCGATTTGAACAGATTTAGGCCACCCGGAGTCAGATACTCATGGCAAGAGCGTGGTATTGAGTTGATTAGCATAGTCAAGGTAAGTGGCTTTCCTAATTCCATGTTGGGGACTTCCCCTTAGGCATTTTTATACTAATTTTGTTACATGGATCCCGTGTATCTGAGGTGACGAGTGCGTACACGGGTCATTGTTGCTAAAATCCTATTTTTCCTTCCATGAAATCGCTCATTTTCATTCATATATGATTGTTTCCTATGTTAATTGAGTAGATACCTTAAGAGTAAGCATGCCTACATGTTCTTACTTGATCCCCCCTTATTTGCTACTAGTCGCATCATGTTTTGGTAGGTTTACCTGGACTGTTTAATTAAGCCATAATTGACATACTTCTGCTTTGCATATTTAAATTGGGACTACGGACCGAGATCCGTTGGCTTTCCCCCTTACTGCATTTCATATTTAAATTGAGACTACGGACTGAGATCCGGGAGCTTTCCCCCTGTAGTGAAATGCATATTTAAATTGAGACTACGGACGGAGATCCGGAGCTTTCCTCCTGTACTGCATAGCATATTTAAATTGGGACTACGGACTGAGATCCGGGAGCTTTCCCCGTGTACGGCATTGCACATTTACTGTGTTGAGCCGAGGGCTCTCTTTCTGTTATTAAATCTTTTCGTTTTAGTTAATACTGTTTATCATTACTTATCTATATTTCACTGTTTTGAATTGTATATTGACTTGTTTTACAAACTCAGTAGGGCCTCAACCTGACCTCGTCACTACTTGACTGGGGTTAGGCTTGGCACTTACAGAGTACTAAATGTGGAGTACTCACGCCCTTTCCTGCGCATGTTTTCCCCATGTGCAGATCCAGGTACCAGCACCCAGTATCGTGGCTGGGAGTCATTCTAGCAACAGGTAGAAGACCGTGAGGTAATTCTGCCGCGTCCGCAGAATCCCACGAGTCCCCTTCTACTCTAGTATAGGCATATAAGACTTATGTATTTTTCCACTGTTTCATTGTATAGAGCTACATTTAGTACACAGCTTGTGACTATGGTGACATTCCGGGTTTTCGGAAGTGAAAGTGTACCTGCTGAGCATCTATGTTATATCTACTTGAGTTCTTTTCTGTCTTTATTTTATTGATTCTGTCATTTTCCGCAACATTTAGGCTTAGCTAGTCATAGAGACTAGGTGTCGTCACGATACCTTTCGGAGGGTAAAATGGGTCGTGACACAATACTAATCCGCGATGCTCTTGCCCCTCAAATTGGCTCCCGATTGCTCCGACTCTAACCAAAAAAAGTTTAACATCATCAATATACGCTAAAGGAACAAAACCCAATCGAAAACTATCAATTTAGATACAATTCCCGAAATTCGGCCAGACCCGAGCCCCGGGCCCACATCTCCGAATTTGATAAAATTTACATCACTAGAATCATCGTCCTCCCACGATTATATACATACGAAGAACACTAAAATCGGACAACAATTGCACACTCAAATCCTCAAAAGAAAATTCCAAATTCCATGCACTTATCTTCCCCAAATTTTGGGTTTAATTTCAATAAATTTCCGGTTTAATTGCTTAGAAAAAGATATAGAAACGAGCTATGAAGTTGGAAACCTTACCTCCAAGTGATCCCCTTTTGATTTCTTCTTCAAACCCTCTCAAATAGCTCTCAACTCGTTTATCAATTGAGGAAAGTGGTGAAAATTTCGCAACAATGGGCTTTAAAACATTCTACCCAGCACTTATAATCCTATCGCGATGCACACCCCAGACGATCGCACCACAGCCCACGCGATTGCACTGCTTCACCTGCTCAACCTAAGAGATCACAATCCTAACCACGCGATCGCATAGAATAAAATTCATGCCCCACTCTTTTACTCTACGCGATCACGGATGAATCCACGTGATCGCAGTGAAGGAATCACTGGTGCTAAAACACCAGAAAACATGAGACTTCTTAAGGCAAAAAGTAGACTTCTTAACGCTAAAAAGTGCCCGTTTGAGCATCCGAAATACACCCGAGGCCCCCGAGACCTAAACCAATCCTACCCTTACACCCCATAACATCATTGAAACGTAGTTGAGCCTTCGAAACACCAAAAACAACACAAAAACAACACGAAAACACCAAAATTACATCAAATTCAAGCCTATGAACTTTGAAACTTCTAAATTTCACCAATCAAGCCGAAACCAACCAAAACACATCTGTTTGATCCGAAATTTTGCACACATATCCAGAATGACATTAGAAACCTGCTCCAACTTCTTGAATCCCATTCCGACTCCGATAGCCTATTTTTCACTGCCAACCGAAAATCGCCAAAAACAAACTTTCACCAATTCAATCCTAATTCTACACCGGACATCAAAACTTTATTCCGAACACACTCCTAAGTCCCAAATCACCTAACGAAGCTATCCGATCCATAAAATCTGCATTCCGAGGTCGTTTACCAATAATTCAACTCACGGTTAACTTTTTCGACTATTAAGCTAATTTAAGAGAGTAAGTGTCTCAATTTTCACCACGACCACTCCGAACCCGAACCAACCGACCCAACACAACATAAATAGGCTAAGCAACATATGATAAAGCAGAAACGGGGGGAACGGGGCTAATCTCACGGAACGACCGGCCGGGTCTTTACATCCTCCCGCTCTTAAATAAACGTTCGTCCTCGAACGGGTCTAGAAATATACCTGGAGTCTCGAATAAGTGAATATCTGCTCCACATCTCCCACTCGGTCTCATAGGTAGCATCCTCCGCCGGCCGTCCCCTCAACTTAACCTTCATTGAAAATATATTCTTAGACCTCAACTTTCTGACATGACGACCTAAAATGGCCACTGGCTCTACCTCATATGACATATCACCCTCGAGCTGAACCGTGCTGAAGTCCAAAACATGAGACGGGTCACCAACATACTTCCGGAGCATCGAAATATGGAACACGGATGAATACTCGACAAGCTGGGAGGCAAGGCAAGTCTATAAGCCACGTCCCCAATCCTCTGAAGCACCTCAAATGGCCCAATGAACCTGAGACTCAGCTTTTCCCTCTTCCTGAACCTCATAACACCCTTCATGGGTGACACCTTCAGCAACACCTTATCCCCAACCATGGAAGACACATCCCGGACCTTCCAGTCTGCATAGCTCTTCTGCCTAAACTGCGCTATGCGAACCACTCCTGAATCAACTTCGCTTTACCCAACGCATCCTGAACCAGGTCTCTACCCAATAGCCTAGCTTCGCCCGGCTCAAACCAACCAACCGGAGATCTACACCTCCTACCATATAAAGCCTCATACTGAGCCATCAGGATACTCGACTGATAACTATTATTATATGCAAACTCCGCGAGTGGCAGAAACTGGTCCCATAAACTCCCAAAATCAATGATGCATGCACGCAACATATCCTCCAAAATATGAATAGTACGCTCTAACTGCCCATCGGTCTGAGGATGAAACGCTGTGCTCAACTCGACCTGAGTACCCAACTCTCTCTGTACGGCTCTCCAAAACTGAGATGTGAACTGAGTACCTCTGTCAAAAATGATAGAAACTTGAACCCCATGCAATCGGACAATCTCCTTGATATAAATCTTAGCTAACCGCTCCGAAGAATAAGTAGTACCAACAGGAATGAAGTGCACAGAATTGGTCAGACGATCCACAATAACCCATATAGCATCAAACCTCCTCGAAGTCCATGGGAGTCCAACTACAAATCTCTGAAGCAATCCACCTGGTCTCTGGTGCTCATACTTGACCTGCTGACAGTTGAGACACCGAGCCACAAACTCAACAATATCTTTTTTCATCCGCCTCCACCAATAATGCTGCCTCAAATCCTGATACATCTTTGCGGCACCCGGATGGATGGAATACCGTGAACTATGGGCCTCAGCCAGAATTAAATCTTGAAGTTCATCTACATTGGGCATGCAAATCCGGCCCTACATCCTCATGACCCCATCATCACCAATAACCACATCTGTGGCATCACCGTGATGGACCTTGTCCTAAAGAATGAGCAAATGCGGATCATCATACTAGCGTGCTCTAATCTGATAATAAAGAGAAGACCTGGAGGCTACACAAGCCAATACCCCGCGGAGGCGCTGATATATCAAATCTCACCAACTGACCCGCTAAGTCCTGAACATCAAGTGTTAATGGCCGCTCTACTGCTGGAAGGTAGGCTAGACTCCCAAAACTCTCCGCTTTACGACTCAGGGTATCGGCCACTACATTGGCCTTCCCCAGATGATATAAAATAGTGAGGTCATAATCCTTGAGAAGCTCCAACCACCTCCTCTTACGCAAATTCAGATCCTTCTGCTTAAGTAGATGTTGCAGACTACGGTGATTAGTGAAAATCTCACAATGCACCCCATACAAATAATGACGCCAAATCTTCAAGGCGTGAACAATAGCTGCCAGCTCAAGATCGTGCACTGGATAATTCTTCTCGTTCACCTTCAACTGTCTGGATGCGTAGGAAATCATCCTACCATCCTGCATCAAAACCGCTCCAAGACCAACTCTAGAGGCATCACAGTAAACTCTATAAGAACCTGAACCCGTAGGCAAAATCAATACCAGAGCTGTAGTCAAAGCTAACTTGAGCTTCGGAAATCTCTCCTCACACTCCTCAGTCCACCTGAACTGAGCACCCTTCTGGGTCAGTCTGGTCATAGGTACTACAATAGATGAAAATCCCTCTATGAAACGGCGGTAGTACCCTGCCAACCCAAGGAAACTGCGGATCTCGGTAGCTGATGTTGGTCTAGGCTAGCTCTTCACCGCCTCTATCTTTTTTGAATCAACCTGAATACCCTCACTGGACACCACATTCCCCAAGAATGCTACAGAATCAAGCCATAACTCACACTTTGAAAATTTTGCATACAATCTCTTCTCTCTCAAGGTTTGAAGCACAACTCTTAAATGTTGCTCATGATCCTCCCGAGATCAGGAATACACCAAGATATCATCAATGAACACGATGATGAAAGAATCCAAATAAGGTCAGAATGCACTGTGCATCAGGTTCATAAAGGTTGTTGGGGCATTGGTCAGCCCAAAGGAAATAACCAGGAACTCATAATGACCATATCTAGTTCTGAAAGCAGCCTTCGGGATGTCTGGCCCGCGAATCTTCAACTGATGATAACCAGAATGCAAGTCAATCTTGGAAAATACCCTGGCACCCTGCAACTGATCAAACAAGTCATCTATACGAGGAAAGGGATACCGGTTCTTCACCGTAACTTTGTTCAGCTATCGATAATCAATACACATACGCATAGAACCATCATTCTTCTTCACGAACAACACCGGTGCACCCCAAGGTGACACACTAGGCCAAATGAAACCCTTATCTAGGAGTTCCTGAAGCTGCTCCTTTAATTCCTTTAGCTCTGTTGGTGCCATACGATAAGGTGGAATAAAATAGGCTGGGTGCCTGGCACCAGGTCTATACCAAAATCAATGTCCATGTCAGTTGGCATGCCCGACAGGTCTGCAGGAAACACGTTCGGAAAGTCACGGACCACAGGAACCGAATAAATAGCTGGAGTCTCACCACTTACATCCCTCACAAAATCCAGATAAGATAACACCCCTTGTCAACTATGTGCTGAGCCTTCAGGTAGGAAATCACCCGGATAGGCATATACTTAGAAGAAACCCTTCACTCAACCCTCGGACATCCTGGCATAGCTAAGGTCACGGTCTTAGCGTGACAATAAAGAACAACATGACACGAAGATAACCAATCAATGTCTAATATCACATCAAAATCGACCATGCTGAGTAACAGTAGGTCCACTCGGGTCTCCAGACCCCCAATAGATATCACACACAACCGATACGCATAGTCCACAACAACAGTATCGCCCACCAAAGTCGACACATGAACAGAGGTAACTAAAGACTCACAGGGAATATCCAGAAAATGGGAAAAATATGAAGAAACATAGGAATATGTAGAACCAGGGTCAAATAAAGCCAAAGCATCTCGGCAACAGACTGAGACAATACCTGCGATCACTACATCGGAGGCCATAGTATCTGGCATGGATGGAAATGCATACATATGGGCCTGTCCTCCACCTGCACGACCTCCCCCTCTAGGGCGGCCTCTAGCTAACTGACTACCACCCCTAGCTGCCTGGGTGGGTGGTGAAGTAACTGGGGCTGAAGTCGAGGGCTGGCTCCACTGCTGATAAGAACCACCGGGACGACGGGGACACTGCCTCCACATATGCCCCAACTCTCCACACTCAAAACAACTCCCTGGAGCTGGAGGCGTGGACTGATAGAAACCCCTGGCACCAGAATGGCCACTGGAGGACTCATGCACAAAAAAACTCTGAACTGGTGGTGCTCGAGATGAACTCTGAGCTGGGAGGTCACCGAATGAAGAACGGGTTGGCTGATAACCACGAGGGCCATGCCCCGAAGATGCACCACTATAGACTTGGTAGACTGACTGAGGAGGCCTGAATAAATGACCTCTACTATGCTGAAACTGCCCCCTGGAAGGATAATCACTAGAACCACCCGATCCACGAATCCTCTTGGCCTCCCTCTCCTCCCGCTCCTAGCGGCGAACCGACTCGATATCTCGAGCAATATCCATAACCTGCTCGAATGTAGCATCTGATACTCTCTCCCCGGTCATAAATAGGCGGAGATGGTAAGTGAGGCCATCCACAAACCTCCTAACCCTCTCCCTATCAGTAGGGACCAACTCAGTAGCATGACGAGCCAACTCTAAAAACCGCATCTCATACTGCATCATTGATAGCTCTCCCTGACGCAGCTGGTCAAAAAGCCTGCGATGCTCCTCCCGGTGTTACTGGGTACATACTTCTCCAAAAAGACAGTGGAGAACTGCTGCCAGGTGAGGGATGCTGAACCAACAGGCCTATGACTCTCAAAAGACTCCCACCAAGTGAAAGTTGCACCAGAAAACTGAAAAGTAGCAAATGAGACCCATTGGTCTCCAAAATCCCAACAGTACGCAGCATCCTCTAACACTTATCCAGAAAACCCTGTGCATCCTCGCCCTAAACACCACTGAATATCGGAGGTTGTAGTCTACTAAATCTCTCTAGTCTACGTTTCTCGTCCTCTGGCATAGCCGGAACCAGGAAGTCCTGAACTGGAGCTACCTGCTGGGCTGGAACCGCCCCTGGTGTCTGCTGGCCCTGAGTAACCTACTCAGGTGTCCGGGCAACTGGAGTATGACTGCCTCCCCCGGCCTGAGAAGTAGCAACAACTGCCTGAGCAAGGGTGGTACACACCGTCAAGATCTGAGCCAGGGTCTCCTGAATACCTAGAATAACAATAGGCATTGCCGATGCCTGCGCCTGTCTCGCTGGAGTATCTGTGGCGGAATCTGACCCTGAACAGTAGGTGGATCAACCGGCACTACCCTGGCTGCTGCACAGGCTGCCCCTACCTCTACCACGCCCTCAACCTCTTGCTGGTCTAGCTGGTGGCTGATCATTCTGATCGGTAGCGCGAGTCCTCACCATCTATGAGAGAAGGAGAAAACAGAAGTTTAGATTTCCAGAATCAACAAAACGACACGACAAAATTCAAGAAAATGAAATTGTTCCCAAGGGTTCCGCAGCCTCTCGAAGATAAGTACAGACGTCTCTGTATCGATATGCAAGACTCTACTAAACTTTCTCATGACCGTTGAGTCCTATGTAACCTAGGCTCTGATACCAACTTATCACGACCCCAAATCCTAAACCCGACGTGATGGCGCCTATCGTGGAACTAGGATAGCCAATAATCACATAATTACAGTTTCTTTCCAAAATCCCAACCATTTTCAAACATTTCATAAAGTATATAGAATTACAGAATTCATTTGGCAAAATAAACAGCTAAATAGTCTAAACCATCCCCAAAATACGGAGTCAACATGTCAGGAGCATCTAAGAAATATACCAATAAGTCTACTATTATATTACAGAACCTCCGAATGAATAGCTAGATACAACAAAAGAAGGGAAAACAAAGATGATGCGGACGCTGAACAACTACCTCTATCTCCCGAAGTCTGGCTCCGCACGGAATAGATGGCTAACGCTCAGTATCAGCACTTGTATCTGCACACAGGGGTGCAGGGAGTAATGTGAGTACGCCAACTCAGTAGTAATGAAAATAAATCAAGTCTAAGCGGCAAGAAATACATAAAAATCAATTTCATAAGTTCCCAATATGCACAAACTTTATTTCCAACAACATATACATAGATATATGAAATCATCATGCCTTAAAACCAACTTCAGAAAAATCCTTTGATAAATGTGTTTTCCAACAATTTCAGAAATAAAAATAACTGAAGGATTTAGTGTAAAATGAAATAAATCATAAGTAGCCCCTCGGGCAAAAACATGAATCATAAATCGCCCCTCGGACAGAACATCACTCAGCACCTCATAGCCCCTTAGTATCAGCCCCTCGAGAAACCTCATTGTCAATCATGCCTCCCAATCACTCATCACTTAGCACTTGGCACTCGGCACTCGCACTCAGTAGGTACCTGTGCTCACTAGGGGTGTGTACAGACTCTGGAGGGGCTCCTTCAGCCCAAGCACTAATATCAAGTCACCTCATGGCGTATCACATCCTCACAATCAGGCCCTCGACCTCACTCAGTCAGAACCTCTCAAAAGCCCCTCGGGCGTATCAGTAAAACAGGGTACTCGACCCAAAACATCATTTTATATCTCAAAATAGTGTAAATAAGTCTGAGTTTCGAAAATGGTTAAGCACAACATGACTAATTGTAAATCATAAATCAACAGTAAGGAAATAGCAGTAAAAATCCCTCAAGGGATCTAAACAAGTCGGCACGAGGCCCCAAATATAGCGAAAGTCTTTAGAACACCATTTAACATATGATTTAGAGTAAAATACGCAACTCAATAGTTGCCGCGGGGAGGACCAAGTCTAATCCAAAAATCAGTGCGCGCCACATACTCGTCATCTGACATGTGTGCCATTCTAAACACAGTGAGAAATATGAAGTCCGGGGTTTCATACCCTCAGGACAAGATTTATAACCATTACTTACCTCTACCGGGCCACAATACTAATCCGCGATGCTCTTGCTCGAGCCTCGGGCCCACGTCTCAGAATTTGATAAAGTTTACATCACTAGAATCCTCATCCCCCATGATTCTATACATACCAAGAACACTAAAATCGGACCACAATTGCGCACTCAAATCCTCAAAAGAAAATTCCAAATTCCATGCACTTATCTTCCCCAAATTTTGGGTTTAATTTCAACAATTTTCCTGTTTAATTGCTTAGAAAACGATATAGAAACGAGTTATGAAGTTGGAAACCTTACCTCCAAGTGATCCCCTTTGATTTCTTCTTCAAACCCTCTCAAATGGCTCTCAACTCATTTATCAATGGAGGAAAGTGGTGAAAATTTCGCAACAATGGGCTTTTAAAACATTCTGCCCAGAACTTATAATCCCTTCAGTGCGATCACAACTCTAGCCACACGATCGCGATGCACATCCTAGACCACTCTATGCGATCGCACACCAACACATGTGATCTCATAGAACAAAAGAGCATCCCACACGCGCACCTCAGAACCTCTATGCGATTGCACCACAGCCCACGCGATCGCACTGCTTCATCTGCTCAACCTATGCGATTGTAATCCTAACCACTCGATCACATAGAAAAAAATGCCTTCCCCACTCTTTTACTCTACCCCATCGCGGATGAACCCATTTGATCGCAGTGAAGGAATCACTGCTGCTAAAACACAAGAAAACAGCAGACTTCTTAAGGCCAAAAAGTGCTCGTTTGAGCATCTGAAATACACCCGAGGCCCCCGGGAGCTCAACCAATCCTACCAACACACCCCATAACATAATTCAAACTTAGTAGAGCCTTTTAAACACCAAAAACACCAAAGAATAGGTGCCATCATGACATCCTAAGGTGGGATTTTGAGGTCGTGACACAACATGACCAAAAAGTCAATTGAGTTTAACTAGAACTCAAACTTCGAAAACTTGGGATATAGCTGACGATCCTTCAAAGTCTAAAGTAAAATTCATAGGTGCTTCTCATGATCCTCTCTAATGTGAGAGTAAACCACAAGATAATAAATGAACACAATCAAGAAGGAATCCAAATAAGGCTTAAACACTCGGTTCATCAACTCCATGAAGGTTGCTAGAGCCTTAGTCAAGACAAATGACATTACCAAGAACTCGTAATGACTATAACGAGTCCTAAAACTCTCTTAGGGACATTTTATTCCCTATTCTTCACCTGATGGTAGCCTAATCTCAAATCAATCTTGAAAAATACCTTGGCCCTCTAAAATTGGTCAAATAAATCATCAATCCTAGGCAACGGATCCTTGTTCTTAGTGACCTTGTTCGACTGTCGATAATCTATGCACATCCTTATTGATCCGTCCCTTTCCTTAACAAAAAACACCGATTCACCCCAAGGTGAAATATTCGATCTAATAAATTCCTTATCGACAAATCTTGCAACTGATCCTCCATTCCTTTCAACTCAATTGGTGCCATACGATACGGGTGGAATAGAAATAGTTGATTGCTCAAAATTTAATCAATGCAAAAGTCAATATCCCCGTCGGGTAGCATATCCGACAAATATGTAGGAATTACCTCTGGAAACTCACTCACAATTTCTACCAAATCCATAGAGAGAACCTCCGCACTAGAATCATGGATATAAGCCAAATACGCCAAATACCCCTTCTCCACCATATGAAGAGCCTTCAAATATGAAACCCCCCTCCTAGTGGAGTGACCACGTGTCCTTCTCCACTCTAATCTAGGCAACCCCGTCATGGCTAAAGTTACAGGCTTGGCATGGCAATCCAAGATAGCGTGATACAGGAACAACCTTACCATATAAAAAATGACCTTAAAATCAAACATATTCAACAATAAAAGATCAACTATAATATCGAAATCATCAATAATGACAACACAATACCTGTATACCTGATCAACGACATAGAATCTCTAACCGAAATTAGATCTATAATCAATGTGGCTGCCTGAAGTACCAGGGTTGACCAGTAGAGCTGACTAAATCGGCATGATAGGATGGCCTCTACCAAAGTAACCCCTACCCCCAAACGAGGCACCAATGACCCTCCAAAATGATGGGGCCTCTTGTAAAAGGTATTCTCCCTAGCTAGGAATATGATGCGCTCTATCCTCCTGGAGATCTCCACTACCCGAGTAAAAGAAATCCCATACTCGATCTCTCTAGCCATCTGAAGTATGATGGCATATGTGAGTCCATATCTGAACCTCTGGAGCTTCTCCCTCTCAATAGGAATCAGGATAGCTACATGGCCTGACAAATTCACAAATCTAATC
This sequence comes from Nicotiana paniculata, assembly GCA_005239505.1. Classification (NCBI taxonomy): domain Eukaryota; kingdom Viridiplantae; phylum Streptophyta; class Magnoliopsida; order Solanales; family Solanaceae; genus Nicotiana; species Nicotiana paniculata. The sequence goes on along the minus strand of ML340801.1, from coordinate 168,313 downwards.
TCATATTGGGTAACAGTCATGTGGCCCCGCTAAAGGCACTCGAACTAACTACGGAGCTTATCTCTCTAAGTGAAGGGAATGAACTTCTCTAAGAACAACTGCGAGAATCTAGCCCGTGTGAGAGGATGATCCTGCTGGTGTCACGACAAGAAATCCCAACCGTGGGGTCGTGATGGCGCATAACTTCCACTTGCTAGGAAAGCCAACATTAGCTAATTACTCAACATGTTTTAACAATTTATAACAGAGTAATGATAATTACCAATTGATAAACTCATAAATGAACAAAGTATTTATATAAATATTATGGTACTAAACTACTTGATGGTAGGCTATAATCTCGTATTGTAGTCTCTTATTTCACTCTAATTCACTGTATTTTACTTGTTTTAAGTTTTAATTGGTAGTGTTTTGCACTTATTGTGTGTTGTATGCCTTATAGGAGTGATTCCAATATATGTAGATGTTATAGAATGAATTCGAGCGATTTGGAGCTTTTAGGTTTGAGTAAAATCCAAAGGGATTAAGTCAGGATCGTGTTCAGGGGTAGAGGATCAAGTCTCGATGTCAAAATTGAAGTTTGACCCGTACTCTAAGAAAATTGCACTACCGTCCTGCACCATGCATAGCGGGGCACGGAGCGCTAGTGCAAAATTCTTGCAAAGTGAAAAAATTAGCTCTCTGGTTTTCACCACCAATGTCCCGCATGGAACGTCACCCCATGCGGCGCGCTGTGTATTGTAAATATCCTATTTCGGCTAGGAGAAGGTGGTTTCATCTGGTCCCGAACCCTACTTGGTATAAATACATGGAAAAATATTATTTTCTGGACTTTTGACACATATTCTACGTAAGGAGCCTAAGGAGGAGTTGGAAGAACACGATCACAAGGATTCCATCATTCCTTCCTCACCCAAGACACGAGTTTGGTTTGAATTTATATTTTCCTATACTTTAATTTTATTTGTGATGAATTGCTCCATATCTATGGAGTAGTTCTCTTAGGGTTTGATGGATTTGGTGTATTGATGATTGTTTGTGGATTATAACTCTTGTTTTATGTATTGAAGAATTTTTGGATGATTTAATTATTGCATCTATATTCACCAGTTCATTTACTTGAGAGAGGCATAACTTGTGATATCCTTGCATTATATTGTTGGTTGAGTTCTTTAATTCCTATTAGTAGTCGAGAGAAGCTAGTTGAATTATTGATTAAACCTAGTTTAGAGGATAACGAAGAGAGTTTCTCCTATAGACCAATCCACTATGCATTCTTGCGTATCTTCACGTGCTTAAATAGGTTCATTTTGCGAGGTTAAGACTTAACCAAGAGAGTACTTTTTGTTGAATGTTTGAACTACTAATTGAGTGAATTAAAGAGACACACTTAAACATTAGAAGTGAATTACCTAGAGTTGGATCCCAAACAATTATCTTGCACTTATCCCATCAAAACCCTAGTTTCTCCCATTGATAACCTTCTTTTCTTATTCCTTGTTGCGATTGTCATTAGTCAGTAGCTTTAGATTCTTATGTATTTTTTGTTAGAAATAATATAAATCTCAAATAATACTCATCTTGGATAGAAATCAATCTAGAAACTATAGGAATAATGTTTAAATCCAATCCATGTGGATACGATATTATATTATACTATATTTGATTAGCGAGCATAATTTAGGTGTGTGTTTCGAGCTCGTCAAATATTGGCGTCGTTGTCGGGAATTCGCAATCAATAGTGTTCAAAGTATTTTTTGGTGCTAATTCGGGAATTAGTTTTTTTCATTTCTTCTTTTTATTTCTTATTTTATTTTATTTGCTAGTTAGCTTCTGTTCAAGATTTTTTTTTCTAGTACCTGACAAGCTGAAAAAGATATTTGATATGGAACTATAATTGTTGTTGAAGATGAAGTACAACCAGCCTAGGAAAACTATTGAAGAGTTGGCAGCTGAATATTATGAGCGGTATGTTACGTGTTTTAAATGCGGTGAAAATAATCTATGGGTTGTCTATCAAGCAGGTATGTATTCTTCCTATGGTTCGTATTTTAACAGTCTTACTATGTTTCTAGTCCGTACATGTATGAGGATTCGTATGGGCACAATCCTGACTATGGTTATGATGAATATCCTTATTATGAGTGGAATGAAAGCGAAGTGAGACAACCTCCTTAGGAGGAAAATTGTAGTTTAGAAGCGCTTAGGTATAAGTTCATGAATAGTGTTGAAGAAAGGTTTATGAAGTGATGAAGTCATTCAGAACCTAACAACGCAAGTGAGTCGAATAGTAAGTATACTTTCAAAAAGCTCATCGCATTGTAATATGGAATATATGAAGTAGATACCCTACGAGAATGAGCCTGCCCAAGAGGATCAGCGTCTACAGAGGGAGATTTCCAAGTTACAAGAGGACTCTGATTCAACCGAGATGATCGAATATAAGGCTTTAGTTGAATATGAAGCAAGGGAAGTAGAGTTCAAACCCTCATCCATCTTTCCACATTTTCAGCATTTAGTAGAAGAGAATTAGAAACGAATAGTCTTGGACATACCAAATGAATATTCACTTGACCTTTCTTCTTTGTTTTCTTATTCTAACCTTGATCATGTGAATTTTATTTTTGGGGATTTACAGGAATATGTATACATTGATCATGTGAAATAATACAGAAACAAGTTAAGGATCATCATGAACGAGCAATTCACCGCCTCAAGATGAGAACAAGAAAGAAAGGAAAGAGCGGGTCTTGCAAGAATCCTCAGGGCTTAATGAGCTCCATAAAGAATCCCAAGGAGCGAATTAGGGGTGAAGTTCATAAATTCTTGGAGAAGAAGAAAATTCAGGGAAGTTTCCTTTACCTTATGCTTTTTAATTGTGGTCATGGGTACATGCCACAACTTAAAGTATGGGGTGGACGATATGTTGTATGTATGTATGCATATTAGTTTTAGTTTTTTGTTGTTTTCATAGTTAGAGATAAAAAAATTGAATTTTTTTTTATTTTTCCCGACGATTGATATCATTCGATAGGTTACTTAAGGGAGTAAAGTTGAAGTAAAAAATATAAAAATATTTTCTTTTGTTAGGTAGTGTAACAAGTCTCTCTTGGTTTTTCTTTGTACCGCGGTTCTTTTACAAATGTTTTGTTTAAATTGGGTGTAGTTAGTTTTATTTTTGTTAGGAGTAGGAAACCTTGTGCTATGGTTTAGATTGAATGCAATATCTCTTGACTTTATTATAACTTGAGAATAGTAAGTACTTTAGTTGTGACGCTTAGGCTCGGCTATTTATTCTAGTATGAGTGTCTTAAAATGTATGATCTTAACTTTGCTTAACTTCTTTGACTAGAGTGTCTTGATAGTCCAATCTTGAGTGAGTTATGTGCCATTTGTGTGTGAGGTTTTGTGTTATTCTGTGAATTGCATTTGATGTCTAGAACTTACCCTGTGCGTTTGCAAAGCGAAATAGTAGTTTTATTTAGTCTAAGGAGTGATATAGGCATTTCTTTGTTGATCCAGTTATATGTTTTTACCCACCTAATAGTTATGTATCATAGTTAACACATTTGAGCATGTAATCTTTTTTCTTTGGCAACCACATTACAAGCCTTACCCATTTGTTCGAATTGACCATCTATTTGAACCTTGTACCTCTCGTGAGCACTTGAATTTGGAATGAACTTTATAACGGTTGAATGTGGGGTGGTTGATTTGGCTTTTGAGTGGAACTAATGAAATAAGGAGAAAGGTGCACTGTATTGAAAAAGTAAGAGCCATTTGAATCGAAAGATAAAAGAAAAAATGTTGTATTATTGTGCAAAATATTCTTTGATAGTGGTGACTCTTAATGTAACTGTGCCAAAAGAAGTAGGGATTTAATGTATATTGATGTGAAGGTGGAGTTTTGGGTTGATATAAGTGTGGGGTTTTGAACAATGAAATGTATGTATTAAAGTTCTTAGGGAGGTGTAGTCACTCTTATATCTAAATGTATCATACTCGTCCTGCGGTCTACATTAAAACCAAGTAAAGTCCTACTTGATCCTTGACTGAATGGGCTCAATTAGTTGAGTAGTACACTACGGGCAAGCTTATGGTACTTCTTTTTGTGGAACGTAAATGTTGTTCTAAGAGTGAACGAATTCCTTCTATCTTGAGTTCCTAATTGTTCTTAATTTCTATTGTGTGTGGAACTAATCTCTATTGTTGTGTGAGGACACTTAATTCATGAAGGAAAGGTAATGTCGTTGACCTCTGTGTTAGAGTAAGTGAGAGGGTTATAAAATAATGTGTGGTTCTTTTGAATCAAATTTTGAGGCTATGATGTTACTGTATTGTATCTGTTTTAAATATTCTTGGTGTGATGGTTTATGAGAGTTGTTGAAAAAGATCATGTTTATATAAAGTATAGTTTAATTGCTCGAGGACGAGCAATGATTTAAGTGTAGGGTGTTGATGGTGGGCTATAATCTCGTATTTTAGTCGCTTATTTCACTCTAATTCACTGCACTTTACTTATTTTGAGCTTTCATTGGTAGTGTTTTGCACTTATTGTGTGTTTTATGCCTTGTAGGACTGATTCCAAGCTATGTGTATAAAAACACAAGATTTAGAGGAAATAATATTGAAGAAACGTGTGTTTTCTCATGTATTACAAAGACTATAACAATCTGAATTTATACAAGTCACATACCAACTACTTCTAATAACTTAGAGTTCTACTACATGTATGAATCTTACATTGAGTTAGAGTTCTAACTCTACAATACAATCTATCTAACCTTATCTCATTTTAGCTTATCCTTATCATGATCGACCTCTTCAACACTTCCCCTCAAGCTAGTGAGAGGTCTTCAAAATCCTGCAAACATTTGCTTAGTCAATGCCTTAGTATGAATGTCAGCAAACTAATATTTTGATCTAACAAACGTTGTGACTAGCTGACCACTAGCAACCTTGTCGCTAACAAAATGATAGTCCATCTCGACATGTTTTGTTCTGGCATACAATACTGGATTGACTGTCATATATATTGCACTTAAGTTATCACAGAACAAGGTTGGTGCAGTTATTAAACAAACCCCAATGTCATTGAGAATGTAGGTTATCCATGTCATTTCAGCTGCTCTCGATGCTAGTGCTCTATACTCAGCTTCTGCACTAGACCTTGCCACTGTGTATTATTTCTTGGATGTCGAAGATACACAGTTAAATCCTAGGTAGACATTCTAGCCTGTAGTTGATCTCCTACTCATAGGACACCCTCCCCAGTCTGCATCAGAGAACCCACATAGCCTGAATGGTGACTGAGACAAAATTCTTAAACCATACTCAGTTGTACCCTTCACATACCTAAGTATCCTCTTTACAGCTTGGTAATGAGTGTTGTTTGGACTTTGCATGAATTGTCTTGCTAAGTCACTGCATGAGCTATATCCGTCCTTGTGAGAGTCAAATACTGCATATTACCAACAATACTTTTGTATAGTGAGGCATCAACTGCATCATCCATAGCCTCTTGTAGACCATGCTTCTGTGCCAAAGATGTGCTTATTGGCTTAGCAAGTGCCATGCTAGTTTTGGCAAGTAACTCTGCATCATATTTACTCTGATTCAGATGAATGCCTCCAGTAAAATAAGTGACCTCAATACCTAGGAAGAAATGCAAAGGGCCAATATCCTTCATAGAAAATTCCTTACCTAGTTCATCAATGATTTCTTAAATTAGTGCATTGTGACTTCCATTGACAATTATATCATCAACATACAGAAGAAGAAGAAGAATTGTGCCTCTTTTACAATGCATTACAAAAAGTGATGAGTCTGCTTTACTGCACTTAAAACCAAGATGGGGTAGGTGCAAACTAAACCTGTCAAACCAGACTCTAGGTGCCTGCTTAAGGCCATACAGTTCTTTCTTTAGAAGACACACACTGTCAGGATGTCTAGAATCTTTAAAACCTGGTGGTTGGCTCATGTACACATCCTCCAGTAGGTATCCATGCAGAAAATCATTATTTACATATAGTTGCCTAATACACCAGTGGAGACTCACAGCTACAGAAAGAACTACTCTTATAGTGGTTGCTCTAACAACTGGGTTGAATGTTTCTTCAAAGTCTACTCCTTCAAGTTGTGAATACCCTTTTGCAACTAGTTTTGCCTTTTACCTATCCACAGATCCATCAGCCTTTAACTTGGTTTTAAACACCCACCTAGAGCCAACTATATTTATACCAGGTGACTTAGGCACCATTATCCAAGTCTTGTTTTGATGAAGTGCATCTATCTCCTCTTGCATTGCTTCAAGCCATTCTGGTGATCTCAGTGCCTCATTTATAGTATGTGGCTCCTTAGATGCTACCAAACACATGTGTCTCAATGGCATGTATTTTGATTTCTGTCGTGTGACCATGTGATGACTTTGTGCATTTGATGTGTGCTCTGCTGGTTCTGCATCATCAGTTGGGGTAGCTTGTATTGGTATAGCTTGTGTGTCCTGATTTGGTTCAGTATTAAACCAATGAGACAAGTCAACTTCAAGTTGAATTCCCTGTGGATCATAAACTGAAAACAGATTAGAGTTAGGAGATGCACTATTTTGAGCTGAGTTGTTGGTTCTTCACTCTCAGTAGTCATAAGGTCATTTTTTTCCTGTAGGAGTTGCTGCTAAAGAAGATTCAACAGACTCAGTAGTGTGATCAGCAGCAACATTGTGTTACTCAGTAGTGTGATCAACAACAACATTGTGATCAGCAGTAGGTGCATGCTCAGCACTCTCAACAGGAGTATCAATTGGCTCCTCAGAAGTGAGTTGATCAATCGATGATGGTGCATTAACATCAGTTGTACACTGATCACCTAGATTACCTACACCAATTAATAATGATCCATTCAACACTTCCCCTGAATCAGAGGAGTGCATATCTGGTCTTCAGATATTCTGCAACCTGGAGAAAAACTCATAAAATGTAGTAGTGTGAGTAGAATCACTTGAACTATCCAGTGATGCATCTGGTTGCACATAAGGCAATGTGTTCTCATCAAAGACCACATGCCTTGAGACAAACACTCTTCTGGTAGGTGGATGATAGCATCTATAGCCTTTGTGAAGGCTATTGTATCCAATAAAAACACAAGGATAGGTCTTAGGAGAGAATTTTGTTTTTCCTTTCAAGTAGGGAAAACATCTGCATACAAAAACCTTTAAACTATTATAATCCGGATGCTCTCCAAAGATCTTAAAGAATGGATTCACCATGTGTAACACTGATGAAGGCATTCTGTTAAATAAGAACACAGTTGTTAGGAAGGCTTGTACCTAAAGAAACTGTGGTAACTTTGCATGAAACAACAAAGTCAGACCAGTTTCTACTATATGTCTGTGTTTCATCTTAGAGACTCCATATTGTTCATGTGTGTGGGGCATGATATATGTCTAACAATAGCACAGTTATCTAGATGTTTAACAAAAGCAGTGCTATTAAATTCACCACCTCCATCACACTGAAAAATCTTAATAGTGTTAGTGAATTGTTTCTCAACCATTTTTTGAAACTTAACAAAAATATCATAGAATTCAGATTTCCTTCTCAGTGGATAGAACCAAGTATATCTTGTACAGTCATCAACAAACGCTACATAGTATCTCATGTGTTGAGATGATTCAACGGGAGCTGGACCCCAAAGATCACAATGAATTTTAAAAATCTTATTTGCCAATTCAAATGGAAGCTTACATCCTTTTCCTAACTGACAACTTACACAGACAGTAGGGACTTTGTTCCAGTACTTGACATCAATACACTTGCAACTACTAAGAATTGTTAAAGACTTCAAACTAGGTTGACCTAATCTAGCATGCCAAATACAGTATGTATTCTTCAAATCCCTTGATGTAGATAGTGCATAAAAGTTATTGTCCTCTAGTGTATATAGATCATTCTTCTTAGATCCCTTGGCCATAAGCCTCCCTGAGCTCTTGTCCTTTACAACAAAATCAGATTCATCAAACTCAAGTATACGAGAATTGTCCTTAGCAAGTTTACTAACTGACAGCAGTTTCTTCTTGATCATAGGAACAACAAGTATTTCCTTTACTTTATGTCTAGATTTTGTTGTATTTCCAATATGTGTGATGTCAAGTTTAGATCCATCCCCAACTATTATCTTATCAGGACCATTATAATGTTGGAGATTTGATAGATTACCTTTTGAATTGGTCATGTGGATGCTTGCACCAGAGTCAACATACATAGCTTCATCTTCAGTCTGTGTATTCTGCAGATTAACAGAAGAAAAAGCTTGTGGCAGATCCTCTGTAGCCTGGTAGGAATACTCCCACCTGTAGAAGTATTTTAAGGCTGTGTGATTGTTTCTTCCACATATTTGGAAATTCTCCTTGCCCTGTTGTTGTCTCAAATTTGCAGCGTTCTGAGTAGCTTGATTAGTTTGATTGTTTCCTTGTCCTGTAGATCTGAAACATCTTCCTCTTGAGGAGAAGTGTGAGTTTCCTCTTCTGTTAGAGTAACTTCCACGACCTCTTCCTCTTTGAGCAGCAAAATCCATATTGTAGCCTTGTTGAGCCACTTCTTCTTCATATTCTCTCATGTCAAAACATCTAAGTACATTGACAAACTGATTCAGTGTAGGATATGGGGCCTTTCCCAGCATGACAGTCCTAAAAGTTTTGTACTTTTGACCAAGTCCTCTAGCAAAGTTGATTACTTTGTTGTCTTCATCAATAGGCTTGTGTATGGCTGAGAGACCATCACATATGCTTTTGAATTCCTTAAAATATTCATCAAGCTTTTTTTTCCTAGATTGATGTTCTGCAGCTGTTTCTTAAGTTGAAACTTCTTATCCTTGGTTGTCTGCGGGTATGCGTCCTCCAAACATTCACACATTTCCTTAGCAGTTGAGCTTCCCACTATGAGGTACATGCTTTCTTCAGTTATTGTGGCAGAGATCTAACTCCTCAGTCGCACATCTTTTTCTTCCCAATCAGTGTTGTCATTACCTCCATTTACAGTAGATGAACTGCTCGTATCTGACTTGCCTTCCTTGATCAGGTTTGTCACCTTCATTACTTAAATCAACTGGAGTATTTGTGTTCTCCAGATCAAGTAGTTTGATGGATTCAACTTAACTGGCCAGGAGGCAACCAGATGGTGTAGAGAAGCAGGTTATAGACACAGGGAGGTTGAGGGTGTCGTTATAGCCATGTTTGATAGTGTGAGCAGCATAACTTCAGTATGCTCTGATACCATGTATAAAAACATAATATTGAGAGGAAAGAATATTGAATAAACACGTGTTTTCTAGTGTGTTACAAAGACTATAACAATTTGAATTTATACAAGTCACATACCAACTACTTCTAATCACTTAGAGTACTACCACATGTATGAATCTTACATTGAGTTAGAGTTCTAACTCTACAATAAAATCTATATAACCGTATCTCATTCTAGCTTATCCTTATCACGATCGACCTCTTCAACACTATGTGGATGTTATGGATTAAGCCGGGATCGTGTTCAGGGGTCGAGAACCAAGTCTGGACGTCAAAAATCGAAGTTTGATCCATACTCTGAGAAAATTGCAATATCGTCTTGCGCCATGCATAGGGGCGCGGGGTACAGGGTGCGGGGCGCAGGGCGCTAGTGAAAAATTCATGCAAAGTGAAAAATCAGCTCTCTGGATTTTCCCACTAATGCCCCGCATGACGCATTGCCCCATGCAGTGCGCCCATGTATTTTTTATAGAGTAATATCCTATTTCATCTATGAGAAGATGGTTATCGTCTGGGCCTGACCCTCCTTGGTATAAATACATGTAAAAACGATATTTTCTGGATTTTGACACATATTCGACCTAAGGAGGCTAAGGAGGAGTTGGAATAACATGAGCCCTAGGATATCATCATTCCTTCCTCACTCAAGACACGAGTTTGGATTGAATTTATGTTTCCTATACTTTAATTCTGTTTGTGATGAATCGCTCCATATCAATGGAGTATTTCTCTTTAGGGTGTGATGGATTTTCTGTATTGATGATTGGGGATTATAACTCTAGTTTTATGTATTGAAGTGTTTTTGGATGATTTAGTTGTTGCTTCTATATTCACTAGTTCATATAATCGGGAGAGGCATAACTTTTCATATCCTTGAATTATATTGTTGTTTGAGTTCTTTAATTCTTCTTAGTAATCGAGAGAGGTTAGTTTAATCATTAATTAAACCTAGTTAGGAGGATAATCGAGAGGGGTTCTCCTAAAGACCAATCCACGACGCATTCTTGCATACCTTCACGTACTTAAATTGGTTCATCCTGTGAGGTTAAGACTTAATCGAGAGAGAAGTTTTTGCTGAACATTGAACTAATAATTGAATGAATTCGGGAGGCTCACTTAAACATTAGAAGTGAATTTCCTAGAGTTAGATCCCAAACAATTATCTTGCACCTATCCCATCAAAACCTTATATTTTCCCTTTGATAACCTTCTTTGCTTGTTTCTTGTTGCGATTGTCATTAGTCAATAGTTTTATATTCTTAGTTAATTTTAGTTAGAAAGCATACAAATACCAATTGTTACTCATCTTGGATAGCAACAAAGCTAGAAAATACGAGAAAATTATTTAAATCCAATCCATGTGGATATGATATTATACTATACTATATTTGATAAGCGAGCATAATTTAGGTGTGTGTTTTGAGCTCATCAATACTCCCAGAAATCCAGAGTCACAAGTACATGAGAAACTACAATACTATGAATACGGTCTGAAATAAAGTGCAATTGTTGAAACTAGATAAACAGTAAAACATGATAGAAGGGGACTTCAGGGACTGCGAACGTCGAGCAGCTCTACCTCAAGTCTCCTATAGAAGTCGAATCCGAGCAGTCTCCGCTACGCGCCTCTAGGACCAACACTAGGATCTGCACAAGAAGTGTAGAAGTGTAGCATGAGTACAACCAACCCCATGTACTCTATAAATGTCGAGCCTAACTTCATCGAATTAGTGATGAAGCTATGACAAGACACTCACAATAAACATGTACGAATAATAATAACTGGATACAAAAATGGAAGTAAAGCAGTAAGCTCATAAAAATGGAACCGAAGGTCAACTGCCAGAGGGCCCAGAATAACATATTCTCAAATCTTATATCAAAATACTGAGATAAGAGTCTACAACCATTAATAACTACAACACATCAACTAGGTTGCGGTGCGCAACCTGATCCCAACACTTAACACAATAATTGTCACAGCGTGTAACCTGATCCCAACATTTTACAAAAAAAAAATAATAATAATAAGTTGCGGCGTGCAACCTGATCCCAATATCTTATCATATCATTAACTATTAAGGAGTGTAACCCGAACCCAACATCAATTCATCTCAATATCGTTGCAGTGTGCAACTAGTTCCCAATATCAATCACTAACATAGCAACCTAGCACCACTAGTTACGTAATCTCAACACAAAAAGGAAATGAATGAGCGGAACATTAAGGTACTACCGGTACAAATGGAGAATAGCCAATACCTCGTAATCCCAAACCTTGGCAAAACATTAATACAGGAATAGCCAAATGGCTCACATATACGGAGTAACATAATAAAGTGCATCAAGTAATATACGGACAATAAAGCAAGTGAAACATGATATAACGAAAAATATACAATTAATGGAAATAGAAACATATAGCAGGTAAGTAGATATTGAGTGAAAATGAACAAATCTAGAAAAGTAACATTTAAATAACAAATAACAAGTAAGTCATCGATAACAAGCAAGAAATGTAGCAATAAATCATGTAATATGAGATAACATGGAATAAATAAAGCATGGGATCCCATGACGGTGCACATACACTCGTCACCTCGTATGTACGTCATTTCCCCACATGTTTCACATAACAAGTAGACCAACAAGTCCTAATTCCCTCAACTCAAAATTAGACACGGCACTTACCTCTTTGCATAACCAACTCAACAATCAACCGTGGCTTTTCCTTTCTAACAAGCCTCAAAACCAACCAAATCTAACCAAATATCATTCAAATAATTCAAAATAAGCTTTAGAAACTACCCACGAATGAAAAAGGTTCAATCATTGATGAATTTGAAAAGGTCAACAAAATTCATCCCCGGGGCCCCCTTGGTCAAAATTCGAGACCCGAACCAAAATCTGATTACCCATTTACACCCAAGCCTCGTCATGTGATTTGTTTTGAAATTCGACCTCAATTTCAGGTCTAAATCTCATTTTTACAAAATTCTCAAATTATACCCAAATCCCTAATTTCTACCATGAAAATCCTAGATTTGATATTAAAACTCATGAAAAGTAAAGGGGGATTGAAAGAAAGTGGATTAGAGTTGCTTACAAATGAATTTGGAAAGAAGAAATTCTTCAAAAATCACTTCTAGAGTGTTTCGGATTGAGAAATGGTGAAAAGTTAGCTAAGTCCCCATTTCCCACTCTATTACCCAGCTATAGGTGTCGCATTTGCGAACTCTTATCCGCAAATATGATGCCTGCAATTGCAACACACTGATTGCAAATGTGATCAATGCATCAGACCCAGCATGGAATCAAATACGACATTTAGTTCGCAAATGTGAACTGCCCCCCATCGCAAGTGCGCACTAAAACTTTGCCAATGCGAAGCTCACTCCTAGGACACTGTGTCGCAAATGCGATTCTTAGATCGCAAATACAATCTCATCTTGGTTCGCAAATGAAAGCAATTCTTTGCAAAAGCGAAGTTCCAGCCCTCCAGCCTTGCTTGCAAATGCGATAGTGTGACCGTAAAAGCGAGACTCACAATTGTGAAATCTTCAACAGACACCAGTAACTGGAATTACACCAGCAGTTGTAATACCATCCAAACTCATCCACAGTACACCTGAAACTCACCCGAGTCCCTCGGGCTCCAAACCAAACATGCACACAAGTGTAATAACATCCTACGAGCTTTCTCGCTACCTCAAATCATCAAAATAACATCAAATACAAGAATCGATCATCAACACTCGTGATTATCAACTTGAAAACTCATTTTCATAATTATTCACATAACACACCGAAATGCGTTCTGTCACCTTGAACCCCAATCAAAAGTGCGTACAAGTCAAAAAAATAACATACGAACCTACCAGAATCATTAAAATACCGATTCGAGGTCGTATACAAAGAATGTTGACTTTGGTCAACTCAAGTCCTATTCAAAGCCTAAAATCACTTTTGCTTCAAAATTTTACATAAAAACATGTCAAAAAATGACACGGACCATGCACACAAATCAAAAAATATCAAATGAAGCTAATAGAGGTCTCGAAATACAGAAATAAAGGCTAGTACTCAAAATGACCTATCGGGTCGTCATAGTTGGGCTGCCTTGGACATACACCCGCCACCACTTCTTGGTAGAACCATGCATCTGAAATACTATGAAATCAACTCTGTTGGACTCCATTATATCCATGTTGCACATAATCTCATAGCAACGGTGCAAAAATCCTAAGGGTCCTCAGAAGGTGTACCGCTAAAGTGAGGGGGATAAAACTTGGTGAACCTATCAAATCTCTTCAGCTCATCAAGTGACATAACGGTCTCTCATCCGGTTGTGTAGCAACAACAGCTCGAATCGCCCCAACTGGTAGAACTGCTGAGGTCAGATAATCGTTAGTCATCAGCTCTGGATTATGAGTAGCGGGGGTTTGGGCTCCTCCCCTAGCTGCAGAAACAACTGGTGCAATAGGATACACACCGGCCAGAGCCATACTCTTCATGACGCCAACCATGCGGACTAGGGCGTCCAGAAGCACTAGGGTAGCAATAAACCCCTATGGGACCAAAGATGGTCCTACTGGCTTGGTCGGAACAGGGATCTCATCATCCTACTCTATCTGAGGCTCGACAACGGGTGTCGCTACGTGTGCTCTAGGCTGAGCTTCGCTCTACCTATGGCTCTACCTCGGCCTTGGCCCCTACCCCTGGTAGTGACTGCAGTTTGGGGCTCCGTCTCCTGATCAGCTGTGGATGATGTATGCGTTCTCTCCATCAATGAGAGAATGAGATAAGAATAATTCAAACTTAGTGATAGAACAAAGTCACACGATAGAAAAATAAATAAAGATAAGTTCCCTAAAGCTAGCCTTTAGAAGATAAGTAATGACGTCTTCGTATCGATCATAAAGACTCTACTAAGTTTTCTCATAACTTGTGAGACCTGCAACCTAGTGCTTTGATACCAACTTGTGACGATCCAAATGCTTAACACCGCAGGCAAGCCAACACACAGTAAAAAAATATGAAACAATAGCAATAATTGACTAATCAGCAAGATACTAAGAAAAGTAAAAGCAACTCGAAAGTGAATAAGATAAGTCTAAAAACCCCACTAACATTCAACCCTCCCAAGATGTGGAGTCACAAGTAAATGAGCATCTAGAGTTTTCTACATACAATTTTTCGAAAGAAGTACAACACTATCTGAAACAAAATGGAAATAATATAATAGAAATAAGAAGATGAATCAAGGCCTACCAACGAGATAGAGCTCTACCTCGAATCACTTTCCTGGTATCTGCTAGGCACCTCTCGGGACACCACTAGTACCAATAATCTGGATCTACAGAAGAAATGCAGAAGTATGGTATGAGTACAACCGACCAAATATACTTAGTAAGTATCGAGCCTAACCCCGATGAGGTAGTGACGAGGCTAAGATAGACACCTACAATAAACATGTGCATTTATATATCAAACGTAATTAAATAACAGGTAAATAATCAAATATAACAACGAAAGTGGATTTGTGAAAAGGATAAAAATTACATGAGTAAAGGGACAACAAAAGGAAACATAAAGTAACGTATCACTAAGTAAAACTCTTTCCAAAGTAAATAACAATGCCACAAGCCAAGTCTACATTTCAAATATCAAAGTAAAGAGCAATGAAATCAACAAAAATGCACAGCATCACCCTTCATGCTTTTACTTTCATCCTCACATAATAATGCAAAAATAATTGCACGGCATCACCCTTCACACTTGTACACTCATCCTCACATAAAAAATAATAATCAAGCATGAAAACACCCTTTGTGCATATCCTCACGTTCACTCAAACAATAATATCAATATGTAAATAAGGCACGAAAATACCCGTTGCGCACAATCACTCTTCCTAAAAAGCACGGCAACATCCTTCGTGCATTTCACTCTTCCTCACCAAACAATCACAAACAACAAAATACCAAGCAAGGTGAGAAGTAAATTAAATATCAATAATAGTATTTGAACACAACTCGTCATATGAGAATCTTTCAACAGTTAGTGCCAACAACCAATCAAAAAATTTCACGGTCTCAACACCCAATATCACAATAATCTCAACCTAAAAATAACATGAATACAAGTAATTAAAGAATTAAAAAATCTATCTAATTCATAGAGAACACAATACAAAAATAACATGGCACAAATAAGGGTAATTCTACCTGCATGCTTATAACATGTCCAACACATATACACTTGTCATCTTGCTTATACAGTGCCCCAAACACATAGTTCACACTGCAAATAGACTCGATTCTACCTTATTTCCCTCAGATCAAGGTTAACTAAGATAGTTACATTTTTTCCAGAACACAATCACAATCCAACTAGGCTTTTCCTTTAAAACAAGTCTCCAAATCAATCGAACCTAGTCAAATATTGTTCAAACAAGTCAAAACAAGCTTTAGAAACTACCCTCGACTTTAAAAGGTTCAATTTTTAACATAATTGAAAATTCAACAAAAAAAAAAATCAATCCGAGCCCACGTGGTCAAAATCAAAAATTAAGACCAAATTCCAATTACTCATTCACCCCTAAGCCCGGATATGCGATTTGTTACGAAATCCGACCTCAATTCAAGGTTTAAATCTCAATTTTATAAAATTCCTAAAATCTACCCAAAACCCTCAATATCTACTTTGAAATTCCTAGATTTGATGATGAAATTTATGAAAAAGTAATGAAAATTGAAAAAGGACATTAAGATTACTAACCGATGAAATAATGAAGAAACTGCTCTTCAAAAATCGCCTCTATAGAGTCTAGGGTTCAAAAATGGTGTAAAATAAGCTAAGTCCCGAAATATCCACAATTTATCCAGCTTCAGATATCGTAATTGCGAACTCTTGTTTCCAATTGCGATGTTCGCACGAGTGAACCACTATTCGCAAAAGCGAACAGCTTCTAAGCCCTTCAGTTGTCGCAATTGTGACTAAAACTTCACATTTGTAAAATCCCACCTATCACAAACGTGATTCTGTCTTCACATTTGCGAAGATCTCTAGCCCAGCCTTGAGCCACAAATGCGATGCCCTCCAGCTCACAAATGTGAATACGCTTCGCAATTGCGAAACATACCTGTCCCTGACCAATATCGCAAATGCAAGCCTGACTCCGTAAAAGTTAAGCACGCATTTACCAACAGGTCTTCACATTTGTAAAACCTGCAGATCAATCAACACCAGAAGTTCTGTTAAGACAAAAATCAGTCTGCAGTGCATCAAAATCTAGCCCCTCGGGCTCCAATTCGGACATCCACACAAGTGTAATAATATCATACAAACTCGCTAACAATCTCAAATCATTAAAATAACATCAAATATCAAGAATCAACCATTAAAACTCAAGATTTTAAAGTTCAAAACTCATTTTTCTAATTTTTCAAATGATGCGCTGAAACTCAAGTTCAGATATGCATATAAGTCCAAAATCATCATACGAACAACCTATGAGAATTTTCAAAACACCAATCAGAGATTGTTTACCAAAAATATTGAATGATGTCAACTCTAGCCATATTTAAAGTCAAAATTCACATTTTCTTCAATATTTCACACATAAACTTTTTGAAAATCGACAAGGACCATGCAAGCAAGTTATAAATCATCAAATTGAGCTATAAAAGGTCTTGAAACACAGAAAAAAGGAGTTGGTACTCAAAATGACCTATTGGATCGTCACAAATAAGCAATTACTCAAAAAAAAAATTGAAGTATTCAACTTAACTTTATAAATAAGAAATTATGTGTTTGGATAGAAGTGCTAAAACTAACCATAAGTAACTAATGTGTTTGGCGGGAAAATACTACTCCGGTAAACAACTTTTTATTAAAATAACTTAAATGCCTTAAAGTTAATTAGAAAGTATCTTTACAATGAGAATGAGGACCAATTGCTGTGGAACTAAGAGGGGGGTTTAGGGTTTTGTCTTGCAAGAGGATATTTTGAGAATATGTTGTTGATGATCAACTAATTACTTTTGACTATTTAAGCTAAAAGGTATATACTAGCTGATTTGGCTACCGTATGGGATTATCAATGAGAATATGTCATAACAAATACACACAAAAAATTTTCAAAGAGAGAGAATGGTGAATTGTGCATTCCGCTTTTGTTGTTGTACTGAGTCTGCTAACTCAATGCAAGGGGAATACCCTCAGGTTATTCTGCTATAGGATTGGCAGATGGTCGGGTTGGTGAATTATAATGGATTTAAATGGGAAAAATTGCACGGGGTGTCTTATTTGGTCGCCCTCATTTAATTTATACCCACTTTTTTAAAAAGTTTAAATTTCTACCCATTGTTTAAACAATTCCAGGCATCTTTCTCCTCTTCCTTCTCCTCCTTCGTTTTCTGAATGCTGAAGATTGAAATATTGTTATGCGTTCTAGCCTGATGATTCATATATATCTGCTTGTCTCATTATGTTCAGTTTGGTCTTATTCACAATAATTTAACCTCTTAGATATTTTTAGCTTTACGGGCATATTGATTTTTGGTTCTGATTTATCTGTAGTAACTTATTTTTATGTCGAAAATAGTTTTTATTTTTAATCTTTGAAATGAACAGCATCAATCGCTGTTAATCATGATCTATTAAATTCATTGTTGTTTTAGAACTTCAGCTCTAAGAATGCTGAAGTTCAGTAAATATAAACAAAAATGTCAGCTCCTAGAATGCTGAAATTCACCAAATACAAAACAAACTTCAGTCCTGAAGTTCATCACAAATAGAACAAAACTTCAGCTAAAACATGCTGAAATTCAGCAAAGACAGAACAAAGTTTCAGATAAACACATGCTGAAATTCAGTAAATACAGAACAAAGCTCCAGCTACTAGAATGTTGAAGTTCAACAATTACAAACAAAAACTTCAGCCAACACATGTTGTTTGTTTTATTGAACTGAAGTTTGCGTGATTGACTTTGCAAGTCAGGCCAAGCTTCATGCAAAAAATATCTGAAGTTTTGCTATACTTTAGGAAATTTTTTTGCTACTTTAGGCCCGTATGTCTGAAGTTACGCGAAAAGTGGGTACGCTTATAATTTTTTTTTGCAAAGTGGGTATAAGTTAAAACGTAACCCAAAAAATGGGTATAGATGCAAATGCCCCATTTAAATGGGCAGATCAATGACCCATCCAAAATATTATATGGGTTGAGATGAACTGGGTCTCGATTAGTTAAACAATGGGTCATAACTTGACCTCCAACCCAAAGCAAAGTTTTAATTTATTTTTATATTTTCTTATAATTTGTTTGATTACAAAAAGAAAAAATTAATCTAAGATAATTTAAGATATTTGTGTCCCGAAAAATTAAACTGAAAAAGTGAAACTAAGGATATCTTAACTAATTCCTGATAGCAGTCCTCTAGAGGGACTATTTGATGTTATTTCTACTGAATTAAGCCTAAATGCCCAACATTTAGATGGTTGAATTCCTAAATCAAAATTAGCCTATTTAATAAATGGGCGGATCAAGTTAGTGTATCTTTTTTGGTTTCAGTTCTTTGCCATAGTCACAATAAATAAATGACTTTTAACGAGAACGTATGAATGACTAAGTTGCAAATTTTAGGAATATATGTGAACTTTTTCTGTTTTTCACCTTCTGAATTTTGGTATTTGTATGCACTTGTAAGGTTCTCGTAATAACATGAAAGTTCTACTAATCAGCATTGAGCTATATGCAATTTCTCTTTGATGAACCTAAGATTGAAGTACCTCGCTCACAAGAAGTTAATAAATGGCTCTATTTTTCACGCTCTGCTGTCAATATATTACATTATCTTCACATTTCATGTTACTGATTCTCTCCATTTTCAAATTATAAAATTTTTTAAAGGAAAATATAGAAAAACTAAGGTAATAAATATTAATTAATTGTGATGACCCGATAGGTCATCTTATGTTTTGAAACTTAATTCTGTGATCCGAAATCTTAGAAATCATGTTTTAGCCTTCCTCAATTTGCGTGTGAAGTCCAAGCGCCTTTCCGGAAAGCTTTATTGTTAAAAAATGAGAAAATATGAAATTTTTTCTTAAAATCCACTTGCATTGACTTCGGTCAACGTTTTGAGCAAGAGGGCCCGGATTCGTGTTTTGACGGTCCCAGTGGGTCCGTATTGTGATTTGGGACTTGGGTGAATGCCCGGAATCGAATTAGGAAGTCCCTGATAAGCATGGATTTTGACTGCTTATTTCTGTATTGTACTTGTGTTTTAGCTCAAAATTGCTTAAAAGTATTCCCGAGAACTAATGAAATGTGCTTTCTTACAAGAATAGTGGGAAATGAGCCAAAGAAGTGAAAATCAACTCAAAAAGGAGTAAAATTGGACAAGGACCAAAATAAGTTAAAAAAAGACAGTGCGGACCGCACAATATTGTCTACGGCCGCAAACTCTGAAGGAGGACTAATGATATTTCCTCATAAAGTGCATACCGCACAATTTATTGTGCGGCCGCAGAAAACAAGCTTCAGAGAACATGCATTTTGGGAGATTGAAGGTGTGCGGACCGCAATATTATTGTGCGGTCGCAGGATGCGAAGTGCGGTTGCACTCATAATTGTGCGGCCTGCAAAAGACCAGAATCAGAGAGCCATGTTTTTGGAAGATTGAAGATGTGCGGACCGCAATATTATTGTGCGTCCACACTCATAAATATGCGGTCCGCATAATGAAGGCCATCTCCAGTCCAAGTTCAAGTGGGCGGCCGCATTCAGAAATGTACGATCCACACAATTAAATAAAGTGCAGTCGCATCCCAGCTTTATGTGACAGCAGAAAGCCCAATTGACCAGTCAATCTCAACGTGCGGACCACACATAGAATTGTGTGGCCGCATAACCTCTGCAAGGATATTTTTATCATATATTTTCAGCTTAATATAAATAGAACTTTTTGTCATTAAGTTTTGTAAGTCGGGAGAACCTGAGCCATTTTTATTTACTGTATTGGGTAACATTGTACTAGATTAGCTTTTAAACATCAGATTTTCCTTCGTTAATCAATTATTATGCATTCTATCTTAGTTTCTTTTTTAATTTCTTCTTTTTCTATGAGTAGTTAAACCATCAGATAGGGTTGTGACCCAACCCTAGTATGGGTACTTAATGAGTTATTGATTTAGGGCTTATATATGATTGGGTATATGATATTTAGCCTTGTTCTTGCTTGAATTCTAGAATTAATGGTTGCAAACATTGATTCATGCCAAATTGACTTAGTCTCTACTTGAGAAAGAGAGACTAAGTCTTGAAAAACTTGGCTAACTAAGAATTGGGGTAAACTTAAGAAATTTATAGCCTCAATTAAAGGGTCGAACCTAGAGATAGTAAGACCCGACTAGAGCATTTATCACTTGCTTTGTGAAATACCCATTTGGACTTCAGAAAACCAAATCGGGCAAAATCACTCAAACTACCGAGAGGTATATAGTGAGTAAATTGCGTGTGATATCTATATTGTATCACAATCAACCAACCATGCCCTAAAGCTCTAAATTTGTTAGGTAACCAACTAGGCGGAAGTCCAACCCTAGATCTTTTATCACTTGAAAAACAAACAAAACCAAAAATATTGTCTCCTAGCTTTGCAATTACAATCAATAGTTTCAAAGTAGAAGTAGAAATAACAAACGAGAATGTGGACGTGTAATCTAGGGCACATCATACATTCACACTAGGTGTATACCTAATCCAAAATCTAACTCTTTGTGTATTCGACCCCGACTTGCATTGGATTTTTATTATTGCTTCGACCGCCTCACAACCTGTCGCACCCCTTTTTTTCCTCGTGGAATCGGGTTTCGACATTCATTTGGGACAACTCCCTTCCTTTTGGGAGAGGTGTATGGAAAGTGAAGAGTCGCCATGCTGTCGTGCCCCCTTTTTTCCTTGCGGAATTGGGTTACGACATTCATTTGTGACAACTCCCTTCCTTTTGGGAGAGGGATATGAAAAGTGAAGAGTCGCCCACCTAACGGATTTATGGTGCGTTAGGACACCTAATGCAAGTAACTCATGAAACCAGTCTACATTACAGAGATTGGGTAAGGGCTTTAAATTACCTTGAGGGGAAGGTGTTAGGCACCCCTCGAGGTCCACAATGGTGGGTCCCGGCCAAACTTATTGAGTAAATTAGTCATTTCACAGATAAGCAGTCTAAGAACACATATATAAGTAGGATGAAAGTAGTTTAAAAGGTAAGCAGTCTGAGCACACATATGTGAATAAGATAGGGGAGTCCTAAGTTATTAGCCTATAGGATCACATNCCCCCCCCCCCCCCAGCGGTTATATAAGAGATTTAAATTAGACGGACTCTAAGTGTGCATTACCCGTCCATTCCTTGTGGTCCCGAAGGTGTTTAGGACCTCTAATTTTAGGCAGCTCTAGACTCTCTTAAGGTGTTTTATAGGGAAAATCTAAGCGACAACAAAGAACATATAGGACTGTCAAGTATGAAAGAAATTAAGAGGGCTCATGTTTGCCTCCACACATAAGCAGATAATTAGCACGTCTCAAACACAGATTTCAGAGAATTTTCAAAAGGTCCTAGAAAAGAATATCTAGGTGAGCATAATAAGCAGATAATATGCAGCATTGTTTTAAACACAAAGTGACATAAACCTGATCAGTTTGCCTACTGATTTTAGAACCTGCTGAACTTGAGCAGTTTCACAAATAAACAGAGCACAATTTTACAGCTTTATAAGACCTTCATTACCTAAGGCTTGCCTAGGCATGGATCTGTAATGCCCTATAAACAAGCAATCAGAATTCTGGGAATTAGTTTTAAAACAGTTTGAACTTATTAAGTCCTGTAGGCATGCTGGTCTAGGTGCTGAATATCAAGAAACTGATTTCATACATATTTATCCTATAACATGGTGTCTAGGTGTTGGGGATGCTTTTTAGCATCCTTATATATAGTACGGTTAGTGATTTAGGCGATTTAAACAAGGTTTAAAGTGAATATAAACACAGCCCTAAAGCAGGACTTTTATGCACATAAAGGAAGGACATTTATTAGGCATAATTACAGCAGTAACTTAATAACATGATTTCTAGGTGATCATGATTGTGCAGAAGAAGAGTTTCGTAATAAATGAGGTAATGAGCCTATAACATGTTTCCTAGTATGCCAAATGGTCCTAAAAGCATGGTTTTTGATGCAAGTAAACATAGTATAAGCCTAAAGCATGATTTCTAATGCAAGTGAACATAATATAGACCTAAAGGCATGATTTCTACCCTTTTTTCCCCACAAAAGTCATATAAAAATCCCTCCCCTTTTACTAATTTCCCCAATATCTGTTCACAAGGGTTATTATTACAGACCATAAATAAACGAATTACATAATAAATATAAGTTGCGCTATAGGTAGCCTGAAATAGGCCCAAAGTGAACCTGGAAATACCAGGCCTTCAAAACATTCCAAGATGCCATAGTCCATAGTATCCAATGATGTCAAAGTTCCCAATGGCCTCAGGGACCCGGGGCAATGCTCACAGCAAGATCTTTTAAAGTAAGGAAGTGATTATGTGCAGTGTGGAAGAGCCAGCCCCAGTGAGTCAAAGTTCGGAGGAATCTCATGGATTCCTACGCAGTACATACACTGGAGGGGTATAACTTAAGTAATCTAAGAGTAGAAGTGAGAGTGCTTGACACAGTTGAGAAGATTTTGAAAAAAAACAGTGTAGATGCAAAATCTTTGGGAGTGAAAAGTATTTTAGGAATGGTAAGAGTTTTAGGGAAAATGTCAAGAGTGAAAACAGTTTTGGAAGCAATTCTGAGAAGACCAAAGATTCAACAAACAACCACACAATCACAAAAACTTAAAGTGCCCCGATTCAAGGCCATTTATTACTTAACTCTAAGTGACGCCAAACAAGTTCACAAACAGGGATCAGGGGGTTGGGGACATAGGGAGCTTAGTCAGAAATACATGAACATGAATAAGATGGGAAGCATATTGATCAAAAAGTACATAGAAAAAGCAAGGATTGATTGAAAACCAGTGACCAAACTCATAGCGTTAGAATACAAACCATTGATTCAGAGTATTGTCAAGGAAAATGTACTTAAAGCTAAAGTGATAGTAGACATTAGGGCATAGAGGCAGAATGCAGGAACAACCATATTGAGGACAAGGGTCTACCCCATAGGATTAGTCATACCAATGTGATTAATCGGATAAATTAGGATCCTGAACTATTTAAAAGAAGCATGCTAGTTGAAGGAAACAGACAAGAGATCAAGTAACATGCTGGCTAAAATGGAAAATAAGAAGATTGAAACCTAGACATGATGATTAAAACACTGAACAAGAGAGGGTAAAAACTTAAGCATATTGATCAAAGCAGTAAACAGGAAGAACAACTAAGTACATGATCAGTTAAACTAATGCGAAAATAGGCATGGATTTAACAACTATGGAGCACATAGATTTGAATTTCCAGGATATTGAAATAAGAACATACCAGTTGAGGAAGCAAAGTGCAGAAATCAAAGCAAGTAATGTTCCAGAGTCTAGCCTTGGCTTTCAGCCAGCTAGACGAGCAATTAGCAAAAATAGCAGAAAGAGGAGAGAAAGTTTTTGTGTGTGTGTATTTTTGAACTATTGTCCGTGTGTTAGAGGTAATATAGGAGTGTATATATATAGAACTTAGGGAGTGGAACAAAAAAGGTAAAAGGATCAGAAATCAGTCAATTAAGTGTTATCACAGGGTCACATAATTAATTAACATAAGGGAGTCCGGAATAGACCACTTAATTAGAGGTAATTGATCAACGTTAACAACAAGAGAGTTTAATTAAGGCAAGAATCCAAATCAGACCCAATAAAGGATTAGTACAAATCACAAAATCACGCGGATGAGTAATTAAGGCAAGTGTGACCAATTAAAATTACAAATAAGAAACCAACAGAATCTGTGCACACAAAGTTCAAAGGGCAAGAAATAATATGGAATAATCAATAAGGAAATTCAAAGAATACTGGTTTTACCAAAAGAATCAACCAAATTTCATAAATAGAAATTAAACTAAGTAAGACCTCAAAAAATAATTTAGAACTTAGCCGGAAAGCAGGTTTGAACCCTATCAGAGGTTAATTAGCGCAAAACCACAAAAATACTGGATTTAACAAGGAAAAATATCTAAATTCAAAAGATAGAGTAATGTGATACAACTGGTATAAAAATATCGAAACAGAAGTTGAAGAAAAACCAGTACATCACGAAATCGACTACGGTTTGAACACCCGTATGAAAATCAGTCAAAATGATGAAGAAACAAATACCTAAACATTGAGAATTCAGAAAAATCTTTAAAAACAGTTCAGGATGAACCCTAGCTTAGGAAGAGTCGGAATAGTTAATTAGACAGGAGATTTTTAAAGGAAAACACGTACAAGTGATCGAATCATCCGAGATCTATACAGATCCGAGATGGATCGACAATAATGGACTAGGGTTTTCAGTAAAGTAATATAGATGAGAGAATAGGTTAAGAACCCATAAATCCGAAATAAACAAGAAGAAGTTTTTACTCACAGATGGAAAAATGGCTTGAGACAGGCCGATAAAAAAAGTTTCAAACCAGAACCAGTTGGTGTTCCTTGAGATCTTCTCAAGGATCAAAGAAATCGAATAGCCATGGTGTGTAGAAAACCAGGTCTGGTGGGAGAAGGCATAGAAACGTCATAAGGGGTAGGGTTTTTTCCGGTGACAGCATTTAGAACTAGGGTTAGGTCGAGAGAGAGTTGAGGGAAGAGGGAGATGGTGACGGCGGGTGAGGGAAAGAAATGAGAAGGGTTAGGGGGTATGTTACGATTAATTATGGTAAGGATTGGTGTGGACTGTTGATCTAAATGACAACGGCCACGATTGGATGGGGTTATTGCGTCGGGTAGGCAGGTTGGGCTTGGGGATGAATTGGGTTGGTAGTTTTTTTAGGGTTTGGGCTAATATAGTGGGTTAGGTCCAAAAAATTAAAGGGAATTAAAAAGGCTATTTGTTAAATACCCAAGTAATTGATAAAATAATTAACAAATTGTAAAAATAATTTTTCATGCATAAAAATGTTCTAAGACAATTACTAAAAAATACAAAAAGGCTATTTTCTGGTAAAATAATGTAATAATGCATACATGGGCTATAATTACAAAGTTATTGCAATTATGACCCAAAAAATATAAATATGGATATTGTGAAATAATTAAAGCTTAGTATAAATAAAAATAGTAGAATTAAGTCATAAAATTGTTATAAAATCATTTGTGATGCAATTAGTAATTATTTATATAAATAAAATACTGGGATAAATTAATTTTAAAAATGTAGAAGTTATGAAACAATATCTATTGATGCTAATGCATAGTTTTGAAGGTATATATGCATTTAAAAAATATAGGGAAAAATTGGGTATCAATAGCTGCCCCTCTTTACCAGGGAAGGATGAAAGAGTTGTCGGGTAAAGATATGATGGCCAATTTTGACCGCGTAAGGTATTTTAGGAGACATAGGCCGCACTCTAGTTTCTAAGCTGCCTACATATCCCTGGTTTTACAGGAATCAGGCCGTGTGTAGTTCTGGATTCATCGGTAGAGTATACCGATGAAGTTGCCACAAGGATGGTCACGAAATTTCGGGATAGGTGAATAATGGTTATGGTGAGTCGTCCGGTTTGAAAAAGTATGAAGGAAATGGAGCAAGATTGCTCCCGTTGGGGTAATGGTTTCTTATCGGGTCACCTGCAAGTAAAGAGATACTATGAGCATATATTTGTGCGGAAATTTAAACATGCAGATTCCCTTCGGACCATGAGAATTGTCTTCGGATGGTTGAGGATGACGTCCTTAGACCATGATGTCCTGGCCATGAATTGTTCAGTGAGGAGTTCACAGGCCATGAAATGATGTTCTCGGGCCATGAAAATGGTGCCCCCGAACCATGACACCTTTGAATAATGATATGCAACTTTGAGAGATCCTCAGGCCATGGCATGGTGTCTTCCGGCTATGAGGATCATGCCTTTAGACTATGATGCCTTTGGACAAGATGGTGATATTTCAACCCATGAGATGCGATGATTATTTTAAGAGCAACAAGACAAGGCTTAGTCTTGTGAAGTTAAGGGCAGAGCTTAGCCCGAAAGAAGAGCAAATGGATAGTGTCGGAGAGACAACGCTTAGTCATATGCAAATATGGAGGCAGGGTTTAGCCTCGTGCAAATGAAGGCAGAGCTTAATCTTATGCAAATATGGAGGCAGGTCTTAGCCTCATACTCATGCATATGGATACAGAGCTTAGTCTCATGCAAGATGCGGGACAGGGCTTAGTCCCATGCAAATGAAGGCAAAGGTTAGCCTTATGCAAATATGGGGGCAGGGCTTAGCCTCATGCAGATGCGGGACAGGGCTTAGTCCCATGCAAAGGAAGGTAGAGCTTAGCCGTATGAGAATATGGAGGCAGGGCTTAGCCTCATGCAGATGGAGACAGA
Organism: Nicotiana paniculata; assembly: GCA_005239505.1. Lineage (NCBI taxonomy): Eukaryota > Viridiplantae > Streptophyta > Magnoliopsida > Solanales > Solanaceae > Nicotiana > Nicotiana paniculata. The sequence goes on along the minus strand of ML340801.1, from coordinate 141,440 downwards.
GCTTAGTCTCATGCATGACTCGGGACAGGCTTAGTCCCATGCAAATGAAGGCAGATCTTAGCTTTATTCAAATATGGAGGCAGGGCTTAGCCTCATGCAGATAGGTACAGAGCTTAGTCTCATGCAAGATTCGGGACAGGGCTTAGTCCCATGCAAATGAAGGCAAAGCTTAGCCTTATGAAAATATGGAGGCAGGTCTTAGCCTCATGCAGATGGAGACAGAGCTTAGTCTCATGCAAGATTCGGGACATGGCTTAGTCCCATGCAAATGAAGGCAGAGCTTAGCCTTATGCAAATATGGAGGCAGGGCTTAGCCTCATGCAGATGAAAGTAGAGCTTAGACTCATGCAAGATTTGGAATAGGGCTTAGTCCCATGCAAATGAAGGCAGAGCTTAGCCTTATGCAAATATGGAGGCAGGGCTTAGCCCCATGCAGATGGAGACAGAGCTTAGTCTCATGAAAAATAGAATAAATAGCAGATGATAATAGAGTTTTATTAGCTGGTAGTAGATTTCAGTATCACGATTGTTATGAAGATTGTGACTTTGGGGCATGTATATTCTTCGTTCCTGCAACCAAAGAAAAAATTGTGAGTTCTGTAAAAAGGGAGGTTGGTTCGTACCTCAGTAGGCTCACTTTCTTGGTATGAAGATCCTGTTCAAATTATTGGGGGCAGTGTTTGCTAAATAGAGTTATTTTACAAGCAAGCATGCATAGTTTTCAAAGACATAGCAAATATATGTGTTGAGAAATTGGTTAGATGAACCAATGACTGTACATGATCTGAGACATTGCGACTTCTCTCACTGTAGAATTTTGAGGATACTCATCAAAATTCTGCCCCATTTAGATGGATAAACATCTCTGACTGTTGTACATGCTGCGATCGACTGAACTTGCTTTGGAATTTTGAGGGTCCTCCTCAAAATTCTGCCCCAGTTTCTGATTGTAGGGGAAATAGAGATTTTTATTGAATTGTAACCGAACCCAGAGGGCTGCCTACGTATCCCCTCTTAAACGGGAATAAGTTCGAGTGTAGTTCAATTTACATCATTTGCCGAAAACAAAAACAATTACACATAATATCGCTTGACTGCATCTAAATTGATAGGTTTTGGATAGACTTCTCCGTCCATTTCTGCAAGTATGAGGGCTCGTCCCATCAATACTTTATGAACCATGTAAGGACCTTGCCAGTTGGGAGAGAATTTCCCTTTGGCTTTATCTTGATGCGGGAAGATCTTCTTCAACACCAGCTGCCCCGGTGTGAACTGTCTTTGCTTGACCCTTTTGTTGAAAGATCTGGACATTATGTTCTGATAAAGTTGGCCGTGACATACTGCATTCATCCTCTTTCCGTCTATGAGGGCTAGCTTCTCATAACGGTTCCTTATCCATTATGCATCACTAAGCTTTACTTCATGTATGATCTTCAAAGAAGGAATCTCCACTTCGGCGGGAATAACAACTTCAGTACCGTAAACCAGTAAGTAGGGAATTTCCCCGATTGATGTGCAGACTGTGTTATGGTATCCCAGTAAAGCAAATGGTAGCTTCTCGTGCCATTGTTTGTGATTTTCTACCATCTTTCTCAGTATCTTCTTGATATTCTTGTTGGCGGCTTTTACAGCTCCATTCATCTGATGTCTATAGGCTGTGGAATTCTTGTGCCTGATTTTGAAGGTCTCACACATGGATTTCATCATATCACTGTTGAGATTGGCGGCATTATCAGTGATGACGGACTCCGGAACTCCGAATCGGCAAACAATTCAGCCGCGGACAAAATCCGCCACGACTTTCCTATTCACTGCCTTATAATATATTGCTTCAACCATTTGGTGAAGTCATCAATAGCTACCAAGATGAACCGAAAACTATTTGAGGCGGTGGGCTCGATCGGACCAATGACATCCATTCCCTAGGCGGCGAATGGCCAAGGTGAGCTTGTTGCATTGACCTTATTTGGCGGTACTTTTATCATATCCGCATGTACTTGACATTGGTAGCATTTTTGGACATAGCGGATGCAATCTGTCTCTATGGTCATCCAGAAATAACCGGCCCTGAGTATCTTCTTGGCCAAGACAAAGCCATTCATATGTGGACCGCAGGTTCCAGCATGTATCTCTTCTAGCAACTTAGAAGCTTCTTTCGCGTCGACGCACCTCAACAATCCCAAATGAGGAGTTCTTCTATATAGGGTTCCTCTGTTGTGGAAGAAATTATTGGACAATCTCTGAAGCGTGCGTTTCTGAGTATGGTTTGCATGCTCCAGGTATTCCCCTTTTGTCATATATCTTTTGATGTCGTGGAACCAAGGGTTCCAATATGTTTCTTCTTCAACATGAGCACAATATACCGGCTGACTATTGATCCTTACTGGATAGGATCTATGAAGTTCTTGTCTGGATGTTGTATAATTGATGACAAGTGGCCAATGCATCATCAAACTCGTTCTGAACCCTGGGGACATGCCGAAACTCTACCTTTGTGCTTTCTCAGTTCCTGCACATGGTGTAGATATGGCAGTATCTTGGAATTCTTGGTGGCCCATTCTCCTTGTACCTGGTGCACAAGCAAATCTGAATCCCAGATTACCAACAACTCTTGAATATTCATGTTGATGTCTATGTTGAGTCCTCGGATGCAAGCTTCATATTCTGCCATGTTGTTGGTGCAGGGAAATCTGATTTTAGCAGATACCGGATAATGTTGGCCAGTTTTCGATACCAAGACAGCTCCAATACCGACTCCTTTGAAATATTCCGCTCCGTCAAAGAACACCCTCCAATAGTCGTAGGATTCAGCAATATCCTCCCTTATGAATAGCAGTTCTTCGTCAGGAAAATACGTTTTCAGGAGTTCGTATTCTTCTTCCACAGGATTTTCAGCAAGATGATATGTCAGTGCCTGTCCTTTGACTGTTTTTTGAGTTACATAAATAATGTCGAACTCACTCAACAGGATTTTCCACTTAGCCAGCTTGCCAGTTGGCATAGGTTTTTAAAAGATATATTTCAGGGGATCCATCCTTGATATGGGGTATGTTGGGTAAGCACAGAAGTAATGCCTCAGCTTTTGAGCTATCCAGTTCAAGGCGCAACAAGTACGTTCCAATAGAGAGTACCGTGCTTCATATGGAGTGAATTTCTTGCTCAGGTAATAGATAGCTTGTTCTTTCTCTCTGTCTCGTTGTGCTGTCCCAGAACGCATCCGAAGGCTACATCTAACACTGTGAGGTAAAGTAGCAAAGGTATGCCTAGCTCTGGTGGGACCAAAACTGGTGGTGTTGATAGGTACTCCTTGATCTTGTTGAAAGCCCTTTGACAATCCTCGGTCCAACTAGTTGCAGCATCTTTCTTCAACATCTTGAAAGTTGGCTCACATATGACTGTGAACTAGGCTATGAATCGGCTGATGTAGTTTAGTCGTCCTAGAAAACTCATTACATCTTTCTTACTCTTCGGTGGTGGCAGATCCTGGATGGCTTTGACTATTGATGGATCCAATTCTATCCCTCGGCGGCTGACAATGAACCCAAGTAACTTTCTGGCAGGGACCCCGAATGCACACTTTGCAGGGTTTAATTTCAGGTTGTACTTCTGCAGTTTGTCGAAGAACTTCCTCAAATCTGCTATATGATCTATGGTTTTCTGGGATTTGATGATGACGTCGTCCACATACACCTCGATCTCCTTATGTATCATGTCATAAAAAATGGTAGTCATAGCCGTCATGTAGGTGGCCCCAGCATTCTTTAGACCGAATGGCATCATCTTGTAACAGTACACCCCCCATGGTGTAGTGAAGGTTGTATTCTCTACGTCTTCTTCGTCCATCCAAATCTGATGATAACCGACGAAGCAATCTACAAAGGACTAGAGTTCATGCTTGGTGCAATTGTTGATCAGAATGTGTATGTTTGGTAGCAGGAAATAATCCTTAAGACTTGCTCTATTTAGATCCTGATAATCAACACAGACTCTGACTTTCCCATCTTTCTTTGGAACTGGCACGATGTTGGCTAAGCAAATTGGGTATTCAACCACCCTGAGGACCTTGGCCTTGATATGCTTGGTGACCTCCTCTTTGATTTTCAGACTCATATCAGGTTTGAATTTCCTGAGTTTATGTTTTACTGTTGGACACATTGGGTTTGTGGGCAAATTGTGAGCCACAATAGATGTACTTAACCTGGTCATATCATCGTATTACCATGCAAAGACGTCCTCATACTCTTTCAGGAACTGTGTGTACTCTTCTTTTTCTGATGGTGATAAGTGAATGTTGATACGGGTCTCCTTGACAGTTTCAGAATCTCCTAAGTTGATTATCTCAGTTTCGTCCAGGTTGGACTTGGGCTTGTTCTCAAAATACTCTACTTCCCTGATTATTTCCTCAGGTATGACATCCTCTTCTTCTAAATCACTATCCTTTTGTTGTGTTACCTCATTACATGTCACAGTTGTCAGTTCATCAAGACAGGAAATAGTAATGTTGTATAGATAAAGATATGAAAGAAAATGGTAATAATAAATATCGATCCATTGAAACATAAAAGAGATTTTCAATAACTTAAACAATGTTTTGGAACGCTGGAGGTTTTATTTAAAATTAATGCAAAAAGGTAAATAATTTTCTTAGAAAACAAAAAAATAAACAATGTTGTTCAACCTTGCTACCCCGGGACTCGTTGGGCCTGGATGGTCTGACAGTCTAATTCTTGAGGAGTGATCCTTTCTCTACAGCCCAGATGGTAGGACCTTCCTCCTCCTTCTCCTCTACAATTACACAATAGTCCATGTCATCATTCTCTAGGAACAAGTTCCTCAAGGCGGCCAATGCTTCTTCCTCCTCTGATCCCCATATGACGTCGGTCTTCTGGAAAGTCTGACTCGGGTGTGGTACAGGCTGCTTAAATGGATAGTAAGGACCACGCCACGGTGGTGACCAGTCACTGTATTCTAGCCAGGTGTACTGATACACTAGCCCAAAGGTTGTACCATGATGTTTCAATTGTATTGGCTTGGAGATACCCTGAAGGTTTTTGCCAGGACCCTTGTCGGGTTCATATCCTCTCCATGCTAGTATACTTTCTATCTTGCTGCTCTACCACTTATCTTTCTCAATTGCATTGAACCACTCGATGTGATGGTAAGTTTCTCCCCCGAGCCTTCTTCTATTCTCAACTACTGGGATAGTCCGATGGTTATAAATGGGGTTGCTCCCATCTTCATGGATAATCACCTCTTGATGGTTCCATTCGAACTTCACTACCTGATGCAAAGTTGATGCCACATCCCAAGCGGCGTGTATCCATGGTCGTCCTAACAACAGATTATAGGATGTGGATATGTCCAACACCTAAAACTCGACATCAAACCATGTAGACCCCATCTGTAAATAAAGATTGATTTCCCCAATGGTACCCCTCTGAGACCCGTCAAATGCCTTCACGTTCATGGTCCCTTCTCGTATTTCATACAGGACTTTGCCCAGCCTCTTTAGTGTTGTCAATGGGAGAATATTGAGACTGGATCCCCCATCTATCAGAACTCTAGCAATGAAATTGGCCTCACATTTCACGATAATATGTAGTGCCCTGTTATGATTTAAACCCTCGAGTGGCAGCTCGTCCTCGTTGAAGGTGAATTTGTGACTTTCCAGCACCTGTCCCACCATGTTGGCCATTTCTCCACCAGTGATGTTGTTAGGTACATATGCCTCACTTAACACCTTTAAGAGAGCATTCATGTGAACTTCTGAATTCCGTAGCAGTGATAGGATAGATATCTGAGCAGGAGTCTTGTTCAAATGATATGTGAGTGAATACTCTTTTGCTTTCACTTTCCTCCAAAGTCTTCCGGGCCTGTGTCAATAATGGCAGGTATGTTAGAAGCCTGCTTACTGGATTCTCCCAAATACTCTGGTGTATAGACTCTTCTCATTTTGGCCATCCCTTGCGCATTATCAGATTCTTCTATTTTGTTCTTTCCTCTTCTTCTAGCTTCGGCACATAATCCCAATGTATAGCCTTAGTGTTGAAAGACAGCGTGGTTGACAATGTCACTGTGAAAGGCACCTTGAATGGAACATGAACAGTTGGGGGGGTGCTATCTCAACTTCAAATGGAGCTGATGCATCTATCCCAACCTCCACTGGCAGCTGTATTTGTACTATGGTAGGATTGAGCGTGGCTGTGGGTTTCTTAGTATTGTCACCTTCTTTGATAAGCCCAATCGATCCCTCGGGGTCCCATTCCTCATCGGTATCTATCACATTGACACCTTCACCCCTATGATCTGGGAGGGGGTTGTTGCGGACGTTGGGTGTAGCTTCTTTGGCCTGAATGACCTTATTATCAATCAAGGTCTAGATCTTATCCTTTAGTGTTCGGCACTCGTCAATTGTGTGCCTTTTCATGCCAGAATGATATGCACAGGTCTTGTTTGGGTTGACCCATTAGGATGGATCTCTACGGTCGCAGCAGGGATATGAGTGACATAACCAGCAACCTTCACCTTTTCATACAGTTGGTGAATAGGTTCGGCAATGGTAGTGTATTGTCTAGGTAGTCTGCGGTCAAAGTTAGGCCGAGGTCTTGGGTAATTTGGGTGAGTTAGAGGTGACTGAAAGTGAGAGAGTTGGGAGTTATATGTTTGATAAGCAGTGGCTGGCTAGGAATATCTGGGAGGTGATGGTTGATATGTGGGTGGAGGTGCTTTGTATGTAAGTGGGGAAGTTTGATACAGAAGTGGAGTTTTGGGTCCTTGGGTGACCATTACTGTTCCTGCATCTTTCTTCTTCGATATACCCCCTGACTTCAATGCTTTGTTAGTGCTCTGTAAGGCTTCAAAGTTTGTCACCATACTGCTTTTGATGCCCTCTTCAATCCTTTCTCTCGAGTTTGATGATATCGTAGAACTTGTTATTTTCAATAACCATCAATCTTTCATAGTACTATGGATGGCCTGACTTTGGCTGCTTCTGACCTCCGATGAGTGGCATACTCGCGGAAGTCTCAGTCGGCTACTTCTTTAAGTTTTGAATGTAGAAGAAGTCTGGCGCGTTCTCCGTGTTAAACTTGAATCTGTCCGTGAAGTCAGATGCCATACTCACCCAGTTGGCCCACTTCTTTGGATCCTGGATGAGGTACCAGGATAAAGCATCCCCTGTAACACTCCTCATGAAAATCTTCATTCGGATCATTTCATCATTTTCGACCCCTATATACTTGTCGTAACAAGTCCTCAGGTGAACCCTGGGATCAACAGTTTCGCCAAACATTTCGAACTTGGGAGGTTCGTAAGTCTCCGGCAGTTATACATCGGGCTGTATGCATAGGTCTTCATAGATCAGACCTTCTATCCCTTTGCTTCCTTCGACGCCTTGAACCCGACTTGTCAGCTTTTTGAGCTCTTCAACCAGGTTCTTAATGAGCAGGTCCTTATTAGAGGAACCTGGTGTATAGGATACGGGTTGAGTGGAGTGAGGTAGGGTTTCCACGTATATAGGGTTGTTTTGATGACCGGGAATTTGGGTATAATTGTGATCATTGGGGGAATTCTGAGGTTCAGGAATGACTGGCGGGGTGTTTTGTTTACTATGGTGGTATAGTTTGATTTTTTGGTGGGGTTGTATAATGGTGAGATGCAGGAGGATTCTGTGGGCATTTGTTGGGTGTGTTTTGCGGTGGTGCGGGGTTTTGAGTGTTTGAGTGGTTGACATCTGGGATATTGAGTGTGATGGATAGATTTGCTAAACTCCGGACCTGCTCGAGCTCACCCTGGAGTTCTAGTATTTTCTGCTCAAGTCTTGATACCACATCATTTGGGGCCTGAGTACATCGACCATCAGATGTTTCCCCGTTCTTAACATGTGTGTTTTTGTCTTTTCTAGTGTCGTTCAAATCATCCATCTTTGCTTTCCCTTTGCTTTTTGGTAGTCTAGGAGGAGGAGAAGGTGGAGGGCTTCTAGATATAGTATGATAAGCTGATGATGCCAGTATGCACGAACCAACCTTTGGGGAATGGGAATAATCAAAAGAAAGAAGGAAAAACAAAAGGTAACCAAGTCAGTAAGAGTTCTAAAAACAATATTTTCGGTATTTAAACACATATTGAGGAATGTAAATTCGCGTCTTATTTTAGGAGCCTCATTGTGCCTGAGGTAGGCCTAGCGACAAATTATTTTGGAGAATTTAGATGCCAATAATTGTCTCATTTCATTAATATAAGAAATAGATTAATCCAACACGGCGCTAAGATAATAAAAGACAAGTCACTGCTGGTATTTGGCTTTATTACATTTAGGAAAGACAGGTAAATCTAATCTACTTGGTCCTGGAAGGACCTTCCCCAGGCTTGATCTCTCTGGCTCCATCAATCAGGTCCCCTAGTTCGCGCATGCCCAACAAATGCTATACCCTTGCTAGATGTCCTCTCTCACTTCCATCAGCATTCTGGCAGTCGGCGACCCTCTTTCTTGTCTTTCCTTCTAGCTCCATCAAAACCTTGTTCCAGATATTCTACCCTTTCATTGGAGATGATAGTTGTTTCCCTCCATTCCCTGATTAGTCTCTTGTTTGTCTCGTGTATCTCTTGATGTTCGGCCTCGGAGTCATGAATCCTCTTGCGCAACTTGTTGTACTTTACTTGGGTTTCTGCATCTTCGTTTATGACCCTGTTTCCCCGACCAATTCCTGTCTCAACTTTCCCAGCTAAGTTATCCTCCAACCATGCCTGGTAAAAGAGTGCATGTCCCTCATGATACCTGTCTGGATCGATGGGGTCTTTTTCCACAATAATATTTGAGTGCCACATATGCTGAGCTTGACACTTGTAAGGGATGTCGTCATCCTAAAAACTGCCTGGAAATGACCTATCTTTGCGACCCGCAGTATGACCTGCTTCCTTCCTGCCTGCCTCATAACCCTGATAGGAACATAAGGGTATATTCTCCTTAACCTGATCAACACTAAGTGAGGATCATCCCTTGACCTGATGATGAACTCGTCAGTAGGAAACCATTCAAACATCCACTGAACCTGATCCTCAGTCAAATTGTCGAAGAACTCCACCCATTCCTTAGCACTCTCTAGTTGAGCAAACCTGTCTGAAATATAAGTCATCTGTTTAGGACGATGAAAGGCAATATGGTCATTCCACGCCCTTCATGGAAACTCCTGGCCATATTGACCCTTTTGGAGATGCTCCATTAACCATAACTGCAGTAGCAAATTGCAACCCTCGAAGTGTTTGGACCCTTTCTGGCAGTGGTCCAAGGCTCGGTAGATATCAACTATAATCATAGGGACTATGGTGTATGTCTGTCTCTCGATTCCTTCCATTAGAGTCTCGGTGACCATAGCCAATCTAGAGTGAATTCTTTCCATTTGCGTTGGGAACACTATCATACGCAAGAAGCAAACGATGAACACGAAAACTCTGCGATGAATATGTCCCAAGGAAGTGATGGCAAAATCATCATGGAAAATACAGTAGGACTTGCTATGACTTTATCTATCATACAAGTAGTCAAATGGTATATAAGACTTCTTTAAGAACTCCAAATCGGCATTCTTTTTCAAACCCATCATTTTTGGAAATCCCCTAGCAATGCCATTTTTTGGTACCAATAACCCAGGGTTGTCCCAAGGTAGCCCAGCAAATCCCCGGACTTCTTCTAGGAGCGGGGTCATTTCTATATCCCCGAAGCGAGACACTATTTTTCACGATCCCAGAACATGGTTGCAGCTTCTATCAACATGTTATTTGGCTGGATGTCTAACAGAGAAGGAGAATTTCCCAGGACCTTCTTCACATGTTTTTTGTCACTTGAGGAAAGATCTTCCCACCAGTCTAGTAGCAGTGGTGGTATATTTTGGAATATGCCGAACCTGGGGCCTCGTGCCTCATTTTCTACAAAACAAATAAAGTTAGGCCCTTTTCTCCCTCCAGATTCAACTATTTATATATCGATGATTAGCACATTGGCATTTAGTTCTCCAAAATTAATGCACAAAACGTGGTTGCATCCGTGGGATTATGGAAACCCCGGTGGACTTTGGATAAGGTTTGTCTTAAATGGTTATTATGTGGACAACCTATTAACCCCGTTAAGTTTGACCATGATGCATGTACTATTATAACCAGAGTAAGATTGCTATGAGGGTCTACACTGGTACTCTAGAGCGGACAACTTGAGGGGGAAAGGCAAAGGAACCATCGATTGCACCATTGATCGACTAGTTTTACCGCAAATAAGACTTTCTGGATTTAAAGAGTGATATATAGGAAGAGCGCAACCACTCATCAAGTGTTGCTAAAGGATTGATTACACACGAGTGGAATATGATGTTGAGCATGATTTATGCAGAAATAAATAACATGTTATAACATATTTGCAAGTTAGAAAAATAATAAATGCGGTATTTAACAATTGAAAGACATTTAACAAAAGGAAAACAAAGAAATAAGTCACTTTCTGCAGTAAAGGAAATCATAAATGCTCAAAACGGACAATTAAATTCACATAAGGGGAAAGGGAAAGGGTGCGCACATATTAGCAAAAAGAAGCACGCTTGAGACTAATTTACAAAAAGCAAGTTTGTTATGGTAAAAGCCTAAAAATCCCCAGCAGAGTCGCCATGATGTCGCGCCCCCTTTTTTCCTCGTGGAATCGGGTTTCGAGGAAAAAAAGGCATGTTTGTTATGCCTACTGATTTTAGAACCTGTTGAACCTGGGCAGTTTCACAAATAAATAGTGCACAATTTTACAGCTTTATAAGACCTTAATTACCTAAGGCTTGCCTAGGCGTGGATCTGTAATGCCCTATAAACACACAATCAGAATTCTTGGAATTAGTTTTAAAACAGTTCTAAATTATTAAGTCCTATAGGCATGCTGGTCTAGGTGCTGAATATCAAGAAATCGATTTCATACATATTTATCCTATAACATGGTGTCTAGGCGTTGGGGCTGCTTTTAAGCATCCTTATAGACAGGACGGTTACTCATTTAGGCGATGTAGACATGGTTTAAAGCGAATATAAACACAGCCCTAAAGCGGGATTTTTAATACACATACAGAAAGGACATTTATTAGGCATAATTACAACAGTAACTTAATAACATGATTTCTAGGTGATCATGATTGTGCAGAAGCAGAGTTTCGTGATAAATGAGGTAAGGATCCTATAACATGTTGCCTAGTATTCCAAATGGTCCTAAAAGCATGGTTTCTGATGCAAGTAAACATAGTATAAGCCTAAAGCATGATTTCTAATGCAATTGAACATAATATAGACCTAATGGCATGATTTTTACTCGTTTTCCCCACAAAAGTCATATAAAATCCCTCCCCTTTTACTAATTTCCCCAATATCTGTTTGCAGGGGTTATTATTACAGACCATAAATGAACGAATTACATAATAAATAATAGTTGCGCTATAGGGAGCCTGAAATAGGCCTAAAGTGAACTTGGAAATACCAGGCCTTCAAAACACTCCAAGATGCCATACTCCATAGTATCCAATGAGGTCAAATTTCCCAAGGGACTCAGGAACTCTGGGCAATACTCACACCAAGACCTTTTAAAATAAGGAAGTGATTATGTGCAGTGTGGAAGGGCCAGTCCTAGTGAGCCAGAGTTCGGAGGAATCTCATGGATTCCTAGGCAATACACACACTTGAGGGGCAGAACTTAAGTAATCTAAGAGTAGAAATGAGAGTGCTTGACCCGGTTGAGAAGATTTTGAAAAAAAACAATGTAGATGTAAAATCTCTGGGAGTGAAAAGTATTTTAGGAATGGAAATATTTTTAAGAAAAATGTCAAGAGTGAAAACAGTTTTGGAAGCAATTATGAGAAGACCAAAGATTCAACAAACAACCACACAATCACAAAAACATAGAGTGCCCAGATTCAAGTCCATTTATTACTTAACTCTAAGTGAAGCCAAACAAGTTCACAAACAGGGATCAGGGGGGTTGTGGACATAGGGAGATTAATCAGAAATACATGAACATGGATAAGATTGGAAGCATATTGATCAACAAGTAAATGTAACAAGCAAGGATTGATTTACAACTAGTGACCAAACTCATAGCGTTAGAATACAAACCATTGATTCAGAGTATTGTCAAGGAAATTATACTTAAAGCTAAAGTGATAGTAGATATTAGAGCATAGAGGCAGAATGCAGGAATATCCATATTGAGGACCAGGGTCTACCCCCATAGGATTAGTCATACCAATGTGAAGATAAATTAGGAGCCTGAACTATTTAAAAGGAGCACACTAATTGAAGGAAACAGACAAGAGCTCAAGTAACATGCTGGCTAAAATGGCAAACAAGAAGATTGAAACCTAGACATGCTGAGTAAAACACTGAACAAGAGAGGGTAAAAACTTAAGCATGCTGATCAAAGCAGTAAATAGGAAGAACAACTAAGTACATAATCAGTTAAACTAGTGCGGAAATAGGCATGGATTTACCAACTATGGAGCACGTAGATGTGAATTTCCAATATATTGAAATAAGAACATACCAGTTAAGAAAGAAAAGTGCAGAAATCAAAGCAAGTAGATTTCCACATTCTAGCCTTGGCTTTCAGCCGGCTAGACGAGCAATTAGCATAAATAGCAGAAAGAGGAGAGAAAGTTTGTGTGTGAGTGTGTGTTTTTTGAACTACTGTCCGTGTGTTAGAGGTAATACAAGAGTGTGTATATATAGCACTTAGGGAGTGGAACAAATAAGGTAAAAGGATCAGAAATCAGTCAATTAAGGGAAATCACAGGGTCACATGATCAATTAACATAAGGGATTCCGGAATAGATCCCTTTATTAGGGCTAATTGATCAACGGTAACAACAAGAGAGTTTAATTAACGCAAGAATCCAAATCAAACAAAATAAAGGATTAGTACAAATCACAAAATCACGCGAATGAGTAATTAAGGCAAGTGTGACCAATTAAAATTACAAATAAGGAAACCAATAGGATCTGTGCACACAAACTTAACAGGGCAAGAAATAATAGGGAAAAATAATTAGTTAGGATCTTCATAAATAGAAATTAACTAAGTAAGACCTCAAAAAAATGTAGAACATAACCGGAAAGCAGGTTTGAACCCTAGTAGAGGTTAATTAGGGAAAAACCACAAAAATACTGGATGTAACAAGGAAAAATGTTTAAGTTCAAAAGATAGAGTAAAGTGATACAACCGGTATCAAATATATCGAAACAAAAGTTGAAGAAAGACCAGCACATCACGGAATCGACTAGGGTTTGAACACTCGTATGAAAATCAGTCAAAACGGTGAAGAAACAAATACCTAAACATTGAGAATTAAAAAAAACTTTAAAAAAAATAGTTTGGGATGAACCCTAGCTTAGGAAGAGTGATAAAAAGTCAGAATAGTTAATTAGACAGGAGATTTTTAAAGGAAAATACGTAAAAGTGCTCGAATCACCCCAGATCTATACAGATCCGAGATGGATCAACATTAATGGACTAGGGTTTTCAGAAAAGTAATAGAGATGAGAGAATAGGTCAAGAACCCATAAATCTGTAATAAACAAGAAGAAGTTTTTACTCACAGACGGAAAAATGGCATGAGACATGCTGATAAACAAAGTTTCAAACCAGAACCAGTTGGGGTTCCTCGAGATCTTCTCAAGGATCCAAAAAATCGAATAGCCATGGTGTGTAGAAGACCAGGTCTGGTCGGAGAAGGCATAGAAACGTCATAAGGGGGAGGTTTTTTGCCGGTGACGACGTTTAGAACTAGGGTTAGGTCGAGAGAGAGTTGAGGGAAGAGGGAGATGGTGACGGCGGGTGAGGGAATAAAATGAGAAGGGTTAGGGGGTATGTTAGGATTAATTATGGTAAGGGTTGGTGTGGACCGTTGATCTAGTGGCTCAACGGCCACGATTAGATGTGGTTATTGGGTCGGGTAGGCAGGTTAGGCTTGGAGATGAATTGTGCTGGTAGTTTTTTTAGGGTTTGGGCTAATATAGTGGGTTAGGTCCAAATTAAAGGAAATTAAAAAGGCTATTTGTTAAATACCCAAGTAATTGATAAAATAATTTGTAAAAATGTTTTTTCATGCATAAAAATGTTTTAAGACAACTACTCAACATTTAAAAAAATACAAAAAGGCTATTTTTTCGTAAAATAATGTAATAATGCATACATGCGCTATAATTGCAAAGTTATTGCAACTATGAGCCAAAAATCTAAATATGGCCATTTGTGAACTAATTAAAGCTTAGTATAAATATAAATAGTAGAATTAAGTCATAAAATTGTTATAATATCATTTGTGATTCAATTAGTAATTATTTATATAAATAAAATACTGTATTAACTAATTTTAAAAATGTAGAAGTTATGCAAAAATATCAATTGATGCTAATGAATAATTTTGAAGGTATATATGCATTTAAAAAGTATTATAGGGAAAAGTTGGTTATCAACACAACCTATATTTGTGGTGTCAGTTTGGGCGAGATCAGTCCCTAGCCCAAGTTATTGCATTTTTAGAAATTTTAAAGTTTAAGGCTATGTGAACTTGAAATGTTTGACTTTCGGATATTGGGTCCGTATTTTGGTTCAAAATCCCGATATAGTCTAATAGTACATTTATGACTTGTCTGTCAGATTTTGTGAGAAACAGAGTTAGTTTGACATGATTCGGACGTCCGGTTGCGAAAATAGAAGTTTCAAAGTTTTCTTGAAAATTTCAATTGAATTGGTGTTCAATTCATAGTTCTAGGTGTTATTTTGGTGATTTGATCTCACGAGAAAGTTCGTATGATGTTTTTAGACTTGTGTGAATAGTTGGTTTAGAGCCCTGGGGGCTCGGATGAGTTTCGGATAGGCTGCGTAGTGAACTTGGACTTAGAACTCAACTGGTGTCTGCAATTTCTGGTAACTGGCCTCTGATCTCGCATTTGCGAGATTAGTGTTCGCATTTGAAAACATTCCCTATTCTTGGCATGCTCGCATTTGCGAAAAGTGCTTGGGTTAGCATAAGTTTGCATTTGTAATCATGCGGTCGCATTTGCGGGAAGTCCAGAGTTCGCATTTGCGAACAAAGCTTCGCATTTACGAAGGGGGTCAGGTGGGGGAAGTGATTGCAAATGCGATCTTCGCATTTTCGATAAGTCAGTGTTTGCATTTGCTAACTTTTGGTCGCAAATGCAATGGTTCCATTGGTGTGAGAGTCTTTGCAAATGCGATGGATTTCTCGCATTTGTGGGGTTCGCCAATGCGATATCTGCAATTGATCAAAAACTTGACTTAGACGGAATTTTTGGTTCATTCTTCAAATTTTCAAAACCCAGAACCCTAGAGGCGATTTTTCCAATATCCTTTCATCCCCAAATCAATGGTAAGTGATTCTAACCTATTTCCTTTCAATCTTTCATTACATGTCACAAGTTTTTAACATAAAATCTAGTGTTTTCATGGTGGAATTGGGGGGTTTTGGGTAGAAATTAGGGATTTGGTAAATTGGGGATTTAGACATCAAATTGAGGTTAGATTCCAAAACAAATTACATAATCGGGATCGGGGATGAATGGGTAATCGGGTTTTGGTCCGAACTTTGGGATTGGACCAAACGAATCTGGGGGTTGACTTTTGTTGACTTTTTCAACAATGGCCTAAATTGATTCTTGCAATCGTGGGTAGTTCCTAAGGCTTAATTTGAATCATTTGGTTGGTAATTTTCTAGAATCTATTGGTTCGGAGGCTTGTTTGAGAGGCAAAGATGTGATTGAGCAGTGAGTGGTATTTGGAGCAAGGTAAGTGTTGTGTCTAACCTTGACTTGAGGGAAATAGATACCCTCGGACTATGTGCTATGTGAATCTCATGTGAGCGGCGTATATTTGAGGTGACGAGTACTTATGCGCCGCTGAATTTTCAATATTCCATGTTTCCCCGTTCTTCTTAGATTATCTCTTTCCCTATCTTAGTTGTTATATGCTCCAAATGTGTTTCCATGCCTAATTGTTACCTGTTAGTCATTGTTTCCTCCTGCTCATGATACTAGTTCTTTGCATAATTTTCATGATTTTCTACTATTTACTCAAGTTGGTTTATTTGTACCTTCTAGTTGTAAATTCTGGATTGGTCTCGATGCGTAGTATTACTTGTGCGGATTATCATGTTGTAAAAGGTGTCCTATCTGTTTCAGTTTGGTATTTAGGAATTGTAAAGGGTTTTCTATGATTTGAAATGTGAGTTTTGCTATGCATATTGAGTACTTGATATTGATATGGTGGGATCAGGTTGTACACCGCAATAGGTGAAATGAGGGTGGTATGCTGAGATGGAATAAGGGTGAATCTATATTGTACATTGGGAACAGGTTGCACGCTGCAACATGTGTAATAAGGGTGGATTGTTTTGGTGTAATAAGGGTGAACTATGATTATGATATTGTGATGTGGTGGGATCGAGTTGCGCACCGCAACACTTATATAAATATATTCATTGTTGTTCATGTTGTTATGAGCAAAAAAGGGAGGATTATGTGACGTATGGTGGGATCGGAATGCGCGCCGCAACAACTTGTGTGTTTATATTTCCTTTGGTTATGATAGTCTTACGGTATTTCCTTTTTTAACTTAAGGATTGGTATATTTTGAACGCCGTTGACTTATTCCCGAAGTTGTAGCTATCATTTTCAATTGACTCCTTTACTTCGCTCTGTATTTCCTTTTTCTATATATATTATTTACATTGCGCCCAGGTTGTAGTGTGAGTGACCCGCCTTAGAATCATCATTACTTCATCGACGTTAGGCTCGGCACTTACAGATTACATGGGGTCGTTTGTACTCATACTACACTCTGCACTTCGTGTGCACATTTTGGCGCCGGCCCGAGCTGATCGTGAGGTTAGCAGCTTGACTCATTCGAATGGAGACCCAAGGTAGATCTGTCGGTGTTCGCAGACCCTTAAGTCCCTTTCTAGTCACTTTAATTTATTATTTCTTTTCTTTTAGAACAGATTATTTCCTTTCAAATCTGTTTGTAGTAACTCGTGAGTTGTGACCCCAGATCCTAAATGTAGTAGATATTAAGGCATTTATATTATTCTGCCCTCGTTTTATTTCGTTTTAGCTTATTTGACTTTATTTACTGAAATGTATAAAACTTGGCCTAATGATTCTCTAATGTTGGCTTGCCTAGGAAGTGAAATGTTAGGCGCCATCACGGTCCCGAAGGTGGAAGTTTCGGGTCGTGACAAGTTGGTATCTGAGCACTAGGTTGCCTAGGTCTCATAATTCACGAGTAGGATTAGTAGAGTCTGGAGGATTGGTACAGAGACGTTTGTACTTATCTTCCAGAGGCTATGAAGTTTAGCAAAAATTTTCACTTTTATTCTTCTCTGTGGTGCAATTCCGTTCTCTAAATGCTAATTGAAATCTTCTTCTCTTATTCTCTCCCAGATAGCGAGAAGGCGTACCGCATCTTCAACTAAGCAACAGCTAGAGCCCCTAGTGGAAGCTCCTACGAGGAGAAGAGGTCGAGGCCGAGGCTATGCCATAGGCCGAGGCAGGGGCAGGGCTCAGCTCAGAGCCCGAGCAGTAGCCCTAGCAGTGAAGCCTCAAGTAGAGTTTGACGAGGAGGTTCCAACCCAGATTGTTCATGCGGGGCCAGCTCAGGCTCTGACGCTTTGGTCAATTTGCTGGGCCTTATGGAGAGTGTGGCCCAGACTGGCGCACTTCCCATGGCACCAACCGTCTCTCAGGTTGGAGGAGGAGCAAAGACTCCTGCTACTCACACTCTGAAGCATATGTCTCCCCAGTATCAGACTGCAACAACTTATCCAGTTGGAGTAGTATAGTCGTTCGTTGCGGCACAGGTCGGTGATGGGTCAACTATGTCTTCTGAGGCTTTATGGAGATTGGACAGGTTTACTATGCTCTTTCCAGTTCACTTCAGTGGTGCATCTTCAGAGGACCCCCAGGAGTATCTTGACAGTTGTCATGAGGTGCTACGGAACATGGGTATAGTGGAGACCAATGGGGTCGATTTTGCTGCATTTTAGATGTCAGGTTCCGCCAAGAAATGATGGAGAGATTATTTATTGGCCCGACCAGCTGGGTCACCTTCTCTTACTTGGGATCAATTCTCTCAGCTCTTCCTAGAGAAGTTCCTCCCTATCATATTGAGAGAGGAGCATCGTTGTCAGTTCGAGTGTCTCCAGAAGGGCAGTATGACTGTTACTCAGTACGAGACCCGTTTTGTGGATTTGGCCCATCATGCTCTTCTTCTACTTCCAACCAAGAGAGAAAGAGGGTGAGGAGGTTTATTGAGGGACTCGCTCACCCAATCAGATTGTAGATGGCTAAGGAGACTAGGTGTGAAATTTCTTTTCAGGAGGCTACCAATGTCGCCAGGCGAGTCGAGATGGTTCTTGCCCATGGAGGTCAGGGTTTTGACAAGAGACCTCGTCATTCTGGTAGGTTCAGCTCTTCAGGCATCCCACAGTGCTTCAGGGAGTCGTGGTCCTTATGTGCCTCATTCTGGATAGCCAGCCTATAGTGCACCACCATCCCTTATCAGTGCACCTCCTATTCAGAGTTATTAGCGTGGTGATCCGGCATGTTCGGGTTAGTATCAGTTTTTGCAGACATAGTACCAGGATGGATGTTTCGAGTGTGGTGGTTATGGTCATATCAGAAGGACCTGTCCGAGATTATTGGGCATTACGCCACACCATCAGGGTTCTCGTACCATGGTCCCGGCACTAGTTGTTGCACCACCTGCTCAGCCAGCTAGAGGCAAGGTTCAGGAAGCTAGAGGTAGAGGCCAGACTATTTGAGGTGGAGGTCATGCCATTAGAGGTTGAGGCCAATCAGCTAGAGGCCGTCCCAGGGACGTAATTCAGGGTGGTGACTCCCAGCCCCGATATTATGCTTTTCCAGCCAGACCTAAGGCTGAGTCATTTGATGTTGTCATCATAGGTACTGTTTTATTTTGCAATAAAGATGCTTCATTTCTATTTTATCCGGGTTCTACTTACTCCTATGTGTCATCCTATTTTACTTCATATTTGGTTGTGTCCCGTGATTCTTTGAGTGCTCATGTGTATGTGTCCACACCGGTGGGGGACGCTATTATTGTAGACTACATTTATCGTTGCAATATTTTCTTGATAAGGAATTCATTAGACCTAGTGTCTCACCTTGGGATGCACCTTTCTTGGTCGTGAAGAAGAAGGATGGATCGATAAGGGAGTGCATAGACTATAGACAATTGAACAAAGTCACCATCAAGAACAAGTATCCATTGCCGAGGATTGATGACTTATTTTGTGAGCTTCAGCGTGTCAAGGTGTTTTCTAAGATTGACTTGAGATTTGGATACCATCAGCTGAGGATTAGGGCATCTAGTGTTTCTAAGACAACTTTTCGGACTCGGTACGGGCATTATGTGTTTCTAGTGATGTCCTTTGGGTTGACAAATGCCCCAGCGGCATTCATGGATTTGATGAACCATTTTCAAGACTTATTTGTCTCCTTTGTGATTTATGTTTATTGATGATATCTTGATCAACTCCCGCAGTCGAGAGGAGCATGAACATCATCTTAGGATTGTACGTCAGACTCTGAGAGCTAGCCAGTTATATGCTAAATTTGTAAAGTGCAAGTTTTGGTTGGATTCAATCGCTTTCTTGGGGCACATTGTATCAACAGAGAGCATTCAGGTAGATCCTAAGAAGATTGAGACAATTCAAAACTGGCCTAAACCCACTTCAGCCACGGAGATCAAGAGTTTCTTGGGTTTGGCAGGCTATTACCGTCGATTTGTGGAGGGTTTTTAATCTATAGCAGCCCCGTTGACCATGTTGACCAAGAAGGGTGCCCCATTCATATGGTCAGACGAGTATGAGGTGAGCTTTCAGAAGCTCAAGACTGCATTGACTACAGCTCCAGTGTTGGTATTGCCCACAGGTTCAGGATCTTACACGGTATATTGTGACGCGTCCCGTGTTGGGCTCGGTGCAGTATTGATGCAGGAGGGCAGGGTGATTGCATATGTGTCACGGCATTTGAAGGTTCACGAGAAGAATTACCATGTCCATGAACTAGAGTTGGCAGCTCATGCACTGAAGATTTCGATGAACCATCTTTACGGTTTGTCATATGAGGTCTTCGGATCACCGGAGCCTTCAGTATCCGTTCAAGCAAAAGGATATCAATTTAAAGAAGAGGAGGTGATTGGATCTATTGAAATACTATGATATCACCATCTTGTATCATCCCGGGAAGGCCAATGTGGCGGATAACGCCTTGAGTAGAAAGGCAGCGAGTATGGGCAGCCTAGCGTTCATTCCAGTCGGTGATAGGCCGCTTGCATTAGATGTTCAGATTATCTCTTTCCCTGTCTTAGTTATTATATGCTCTAAATGTGTTCCCATGCCTAATTGTTACCTGTTAGTCATTGTTTCCTCCTGCTCATGATACTAGTTCTTTGCATAATTTTCATGATTTTCTACTATTTACTCAAGTTGGTTTATTTGTACCTTCTAGTTGTAAATTCTGGATTGGTCTCGATGCGTAGTATTACTTGTGCGGATTATCATGTTGTAAAAGGTGTCCTATCTATTTCAGTTTGGTATTTAGGAATTGTAAAGGGTTTTCTATGATTTGAAATGTGAGTTTTCCTATGCATATTGAGTACTTGATATTGATATGGTGGGATCAGGTTGCACACTGCAATAGGTGAAATGAGGGTGGTATGCTGAGATGGAATAAGGGTGAATCTATATTGTACATTGGGAACGGGTTGCACGCTGCAACATGTGTAATAAGGGTGGATTGTTTTGGTGGAATAAGGGTGAACTATGATTATGATATTGTGATGCGGTGGGATAGAGTTGCGCACCGCAACACTTATATATATATTCATTGTTGTTCATGTTGTTATGAGGAAAAAAGGGAGGATTATGTGACATATGGTGGGATCGGGTTGCGCGCCGCAACAACCTGTGTGTTTATATTTCCTTTGGTTGTGATAGTCTTACGGTATTTCCTTTTTTAACTTAAGGATTGGTATATTCTGAACGTCGTTGACTTATTCCTAAAGGTGTAGCTATCATTTTCAATTGACTCCTTTACTTCTCTCTGCATTTCCTTTTTCTATATATATTATTTACATTGCGTGCAGGTTGTAGTATGAGTGACCCGCCTTAGAATCATCATTACTTCATCGACGTTAAGCTCGGCACTTACAGATTACATGGGGTCGGTTGTACTCATACTACACTCTGCACTTTTTGTGCAGATTTTGGTGTCGGCCCGAGATGATCGTGAGGTTAGCAGCTTGACTCATTCGACAGGAGACCCAAGGTAGATCTGTCGGTGTTCGCAGACCCTTGAGTCCCTTTCTAGTCACTTTAATTTATTGTTTCTTTTCTTTTAGAATAGTGTATTTCCTTCCAAATCTGTTTGTAGTAACTCTTGAGTTGTGACTCCAGATCCTAAATGTAGTAGATATTAAGGCATTTATATTATTCTGCCCTCGTTTATTTCATTTTAGCTTATTTGACTTTATTTACTAAAATGTATAAAACTTGGCCTAATGATTCTCTAATGTTGGCTTGCCTAGGAAGTGAAATGTTAGGCGCCATCACGGTCCCGAAGGTGGAAATTTCAGGTCGTGACAAGTTGGTATCTGAGCACTAGGTTGCCTAGGTCCCATAATTCACGAGTAGGCTTAGTAGAGTCTGGAGGATTGGTACAGAGACGTTTGTACTTATCTTCCATAGGCTATGAAGTTTAGGAACAAATTTCACTTTTATTCTTCTCTGTTGTGTGATTTCGTTCTCTCAATGCTAATTGAACTCTTCTACTTTTATTCTCTCCCATATGGCGAGAAGGCATACCGCATCATCAACTAAGAAACAGCTAGAGCCCCCAGTGGCAGCTCCTACGAGGGGCAGAGGTCGAGGCCGAGGTTGTGCCATAGGCTGAGGCAGGGGCAGGGCTCAGCTCAGAGCCCGAGCAGTAGCCCCAGCAGTGAAGCCTCAAGTAGAGTTTGACGAAGAGGTTCCAACCCAGATTATTCATGTGGGGCCAGCTCAGGTTATGACGCTTCGATCCGTTTGGTGGGCCTTATGGAGAGTGTGGCCCAGACTAGCGTGCTTCCCATGGCACCAGCCGTCTCTTAGGTTGAAGGAGGATCATAGAATCCTGCTACTCACACTCTCAAGCATATGTCTCCCCAGTATCAGACTACAACAACTTATCCAGTTGGAGTAGTTTAGTCGTTCGTTGCAGCACAGGTCGGTGATGGGTCAGCTATGTCTTCTGAGGCTTTATGGAGATTGGACAGGTTTACTAAGCTCTTGCCAGTTCACTTCAGTGGTTCATCTTCAGAGGACCCCCAGGAGTATCTTGACAGTTGTCATGAGGTGCTACGGAACATGGGTATAGTGGAGACCAATGGGGCCGATTTTGCTGCTCTTACTTGGGATCAATTCTCTCAGCTCTTCCTAGATAAGTTCCTCCCTATCATATTGAGAGAGGAGCACCATTTTTAGTTCGAGTGTCTCCAGCAGGACAGTATGACTGTTACTCAGTACGACACCCGTTTTGTGGATTTGGCCCATCATGCTCTTCTTCTACTTCCAACCAAGAGAGAAAGAGGGTGAGGAGGTTTATTGAGGGACTCGCTCACCCTATCAGATTGTAGATGCCTAAGGAGACTAGGTGTGAGGTTTCTTTTCAGCAGGCTACCAATGTCGCCAGGCGAGTCGAGATGGTTCTTGCCCATGAAAATCAGGGTTTTGACAAGAGACCTCATCATTCTGGTGGGTTCAGCCCTTCAGGCATCCCATAGTGCTTCAGGGAGTCGTGGTCCTTATGTGCCTCATTCTAGATAGCCAGCCTATAGTGCACCACCAGCCCCTATCAGTGCACCTCCTATTCAGAGTTATTACCGTGGTCATCCGGCATGTTCGGGTCAGTATCAGCTTTCGCAGCCATAGTACCAGGATGGATGTTTTGGGTGTGGTGGTTATAGGCATATCAGAAGGACCTGTCCGAGATTATTGGGCGTTACGCCACTCCATCAGGGTTCTCGTACTATTGTCCCAGCACTAGTTGTTGTACCACCTGCTCAGCCAGCTAGAGGCAGGGTTCAGGAAGCCAGAGGTAGAGGCCAGACTGTTTGAGGTAGAGGTCATGCCGTTAGAGGTTGAGGCCAACCAGCTAGAGGTCGTCCCAGGGACGTAATTCAGGGTGGTGGGGCCCATCCCCGATGTTATGCTTTTCCAGCCAGGCCTAATGCTGAGTCATTTGATGTTGTCATCATATGTACTATTTCAGTTTGCAATAAAGATGCTTCAGTTCTATTTGATCCGGGTTCTACTTACTCCTATGTTTCATCCTATTTTACTTCATATTTGGTTGTGCCCCATGATTCTTTGAGTGCTCATGTGTATGTGTCCACACCAGTGGGGGACGCTATTATTGTAGACTACATTTATCGTTGCAATATTTGCTTGACAATGGATTCATTAGACCTAGTGTCTCTCCCTGGGATGCACGTTTGTTGTTCGTGAATAAGAAGGATGGATCGATAAGGGAGTGCATAGACTATAGACAATTGAACAAAGTCACCATCAAGAACAAGTATCCATTGCCGAGGATTGATGACTTATTTTATTAGCTTCAGGGTGTCAAGGTGTTTTCGAAGATTGATTTGAGATCTGGATACCATCAGGTGAGGATTAGGGCATCCGGTGTTCCTAAGACAACTTTTCGGACTCGGTACGGGCATTATGTGTTTCTAGTGATGTCCTCTGGGTTGACAAATTCCCCAGCGGCATTCATGGATTTGATGAACCATTTTCAAGCCTTATTTGTCTCCTTTGTGATTGTGTTTATTGATGATATCTTGATCAACTCCCGCAGTCGAGATGAGCATGAGCATCATCTTAGGATTGTACCTCAGACTCTGAGAGCTAGCCAATTATATGCTAAATTTGTAAAGTGCGAGTTTTGGTTGGATTCGATCGCTTTCTTGGGGCACATTGTATCAACAGAGAGAATTCAGGTAGATCCTAAGAAGATTGAGACAATTGAGAACTGGCCTAAACCCACTTCAGCCACAGAGATCAAGAGTTTCTTGGGTTTGGTGGGCTATTATCGTGGATTTGTGGAGGGTTTTTAATCTATAGCAGCCCCGTTGACCATGTTGACCCAGAAAGGTGCCCCATTCAGATGGTCGGACGAGTATGAGGTGATCTTTGAGAAGCTCAAGACTGCTTTGACTACAGCTCCAGTGTTGGTATTGCCCACAGGTTCAGGATCTTACACGGTATATTGTGACGCATCCCGTGTTGGGCTCGGTGCAGTATTGATGCAGGAGGGCAGGCTGATTGCATATGTGTCGCAGCATTTAGGTTTACTAGAGGAATTACCATGTCCATGACCTAGAGTTGGCAGCCATTGTTCATGCGTTGAAGATTTTGTGGCACCATCTTTACGACTTGTCATATGAGGTCTTCACGGATCATCGGAGCCTTCAGTATCCGTTCAAGCAAAAAGATCTCAATTTGAAGAAGAGGAGGTGAATGGATATATTGAAATACTATGATATCACTATCTTGTATCATCCTGGGAAGGCGAATGTGGTGGACAACGCCTTTAGTAGAAAGGCAGCGAGTATGGGCAGCATGGCGTTCATTCTAGTCGGTGATAGGCCGCGTGAATTAGATGTTCATACTTTAGCCAACCATATTGTGAGGTTGGATATTTTAGAGCCCAGCCGTGTTCTAGCTTTTACAACCGCTTAGTCTTCTTTGTTTGAGGACATCAAAGATCGGCAGAGACGACCCTCATTTGTTGGTCCTTAGGGACACAGTGTGGCACTGTGGTGCCAAGCAGGTTACTGTTGGAGATGATGGAGTATTGGGGATGCAGGGTCGTGTTTGTGTGCCTAATGTGGATGGACTTCGTGAGTTGATTCTTGAGGGGGCCCACAGTTCCCGGTATTCCATCCATCCGGGCACCGCCAAGATGTATCAGAACTTAGGGCAGCATTATTGGTGGAGGAGGATGAAAAAGGATACAGTTGCTTATGTATCTTATTGTCTAAATTTTCATCAACTAAAGTATGGGCATCATAGACCTGGTGGTTTGCTTCAGAAGATGGAGATTCCTGAGTGGAAGTGGGAGTGTATCATTATGGATTTCGTTGTTGGACTCCCACACACTCAGAGGAAGTTCGATGCAGTTTGGGTCATTGTGGACAGACTGACCAAGTCGACTTATTTCATTCCAGTGGCAGTCACCTATTATTCAGAGCGGTTAGATGAAATCTACATCCGCGAGATCGTCCATCTTCACGATGTGCGTGTGTCTATCATTTCTGATTGAGGTACGAATTTCACCTCACACTTCTGAAGGGCAGTAAAGCATGATTTGGGCACGCGGGTTGAGTTGAGTACAGCATTTCATCCTCAGACAGATGGACAGTCTGAACTCACTATTCAGATATTGGAGGATATGCTCGTTTCATGTGTTATAGACTTCGGAGGATCGTAGGATCAGTTCTTGCCCCTTGCAGAGTTTTCCTACAACTACTGCTATCAGTCGAACATTCAGATGGCTCCCAATAAGGTATTATACGGTAGGCGATGTCGGTCGCCAGTTGGGTGGTTCGAGCCGGGAGAGGCTCGGTTGTTGGGTACAGATCTGGTACAGGATTCCTTAGATAAGGTCAAGATTATTCAGAATCGACTTCGCACAGCTCAGTCCAGGCAGAAGAGTTATGCCGACCGTAGAGTTAGTGATGCTACATTCATGGTCGGGGAGAGAGTGTTGCTCCGGGTATCACCCATGAAGGGTGTAATGAGGTTCGGAAAGACGGGCAAGTTGAGCCCTAGGTATATCGGGCTCTTTGAGATTCTGGAGAGAGTGGGAGAGGTGTATTACAGGCTTGTGTTTCCACCGGGGTTATCAGTAGTTCATCCGGTGTTCCATGTGTCCATGCTCCAGAAGTATCACGGCGATCCGTCCCATATATTAGATTTTAGCTCTGTCCAATTGGACAAGGATTTGACTTACGAGGAGGAGCTGGTGGTTATTCTAGCCCAGCAGGTTCTTCAGTTGAGGTCGAAGAGCTATCCTTCAATTCGAGTGTAGTGGAGGGGTCAGTCCATTGAGGTAGCTACTTGGGAGTCAGAGTCGAACATGCGGAGAAGACATCCCCGCCGTTTCACCAGCTCAGGTACTTTTCTATGTCCGTTCGAGGATGAACGATTATTTTAGAGGTGGAGAATGTGATGATCTGATAGGCCATCATGTGCTTTGAAACCAAATTCTATGATCCGAAGCCTTAAAATTCTTGTTTTAGCCTTCCTTGATTTGCATGCGTAGTCCGGCAGTCTTTCCGGAAAGCTTTTATGTTAAAAACTGAGAAAAATATGATATATTGCCTTAAAATCCACTTAAATTGACTTCGGTCAATGTTTTCAGAAAATGGACTCGGATTCGGGTTATCACGGTCTCGGTGGGTCCATATCATGATTTGGGATTTGGCGAATGTCCGGAATCGAATTCGGAAGTCCCTAGCCCGAGTTATCATAGAAATTTGAAAGTTTAAGGCTTAATGAACTTGAAATGTTTGACCGATGTTTAACTTTTAAATATCGGGTCTGTATTTTGGTTCTGAAGCCCGGTATAGGTCCAATAGTACATTTATGACTTGTCTGTCAAACTTGGTGAGAAACGAAGTTGGTTTGACATGATACGGACGTCCAGTTGTGGAAATAGAAGTTTCAAAGTTTTCTTGAAAATTTCATTTGATTTTGTGCTCAATTAGTAGTTCTAGGTGTTATTTTGGCGATTTGATCGCGTGAGCAAGTTCTTTTGATGTTTTTAGACTTTTGTGCGTAGTTGGTTTAGAGCCCCGAGGGCTCGGGTGAGTTTAGGATAGGCTACGGAGTGAATTTGGACTTAGAACTCAGTTGGTCGTTCGCATTTGCAAACATTCCCTATTCCTAACATGCTCTCATTTGCGAGCCAATTCTTCGCATTTGCGAAGAGTACCTGGGTCAAGATAAGTTCTCATTTTCGATCATGAGGTCGCACTTGCGGGAAGGCCAGAATTTGCATTTGCAAACAAAGCTTCGTATTTGCGAAGGGGGTCAGGTAGGGGCAGTGATCGCACATGCGATCAATTGGTCGCATTTGTGGTAAGTCAGTGTCCGCATTTGTGAACTTTTCATCGCAAATGTGATGATTGCATAGGTGTGAGAGTCTTCGCAAATGCGATGGATTTCTCGCATTTGCGGGGTTTGTATTTGTCACAATTGCGAACCGACTATAGCAAATGTGAAACACTGGTCGCAAATGCGAACAGTGCCCTCAACCTGCATAAGTCACAAATGCGACAAAAAAATCGCATGTGCGAGGCCCTATTCCATCGCAAATGCGATCAAAGGTTCACATTAGCGAACCTGCCTAATTATAATGACCAGTCTCCAAAGAGATCCAGGAATGTCCGCAATTGTGAACATTTCATCGCATATGCGAAGATTGCCTTGCCTAGCCCACTATCGGAAATGCGATATATTGACTGCAAAATCGAGCATGTAAATATGAGCCAGACCTCTCAAATGCGAGATCTGCAGACAACACCAGCAACATGT
Source organism: Nicotiana paniculata (assembly GCA_005239505.1). Taxonomy (NCBI): domain Eukaryota; kingdom Viridiplantae; phylum Streptophyta; class Magnoliopsida; order Solanales; family Solanaceae; genus Nicotiana; species Nicotiana paniculata. The sequence continues at coordinate 113,748 of ML340801.1, read as the reverse complement.
ATTGCACTAGCAATTGCAAACTCTTCCGAAACACTTCCAAAACTCAAGCGAGCTCCTCGAACTCCAAACCGAACATGAACACAAGTATAATAACATCATATAAACTTTCTCGCTACCTCAAATCATCAAAATAACATCAAATGACACGGAGCAATCATTAAAACTCAAGAATTTCAACTTTAAAAGTCTTAAAATTCTTCACATAGTGCGCCGAAATGTGCTCGGGTCACCCCGGATTCCAACCAAATGTGCGTACAAGTCCAAAAATATCATATGAACCTACCAAAATCGTCAAAACACCAATCTAAGGTCCTTTACGAAGAATGTTGACCATGGTCAACCCAACTCTCATTTTAGGCCAAAAATCACATTTTCTTCAAAGTTTTACGTAAAAACTTTACGAAAAATGATACGGACCACGCACGCAAATTGATATACATTAAATGAAGCTATAAGAGGTCTCAGAACAATGAACTTAATGCTAATACTCAAAATGACCTATCTGGTCGTCACATTCTCCACGTCTAAAAGAAACGCTCGTCCTCGAACGGATATAGAAAAGTACTTGGACTAGTAAAAAGGTGGGTTATCTACTCCGCATATCGGACTCCGACTAATAGCTACTGGATCTTCCTCATAGGTCATATTTTTGTCAAGTTTTACCGTGTTGAAGTCCAAAACATGTAATTTATCCCCATGGTACTTTCAAAGCATGGATACATGAAATCTGGATGTATCCCTACTAGGCTAGGAGACAATGCAAGCCTATAAGCAACCTCCCCAACTCTCTCCAAGATATCAAATGGTCCAATAAACCTCAGGCTCAACTTTCCCTTCTTCCCAATTCACATCACGCGTTTCTTAGGTAACACTCGGAGAAGAACCTTCTCACCCACCATACCACCCATATCTCAAACCTTTCGGCCCATATAACTCTTCTGCCTGGACTGAGATGTATGAAGTCTCTCCTGAATCACCTTAACCTTTTCCGTAGCATCAAGCAGCAAATAGTGCCCAATAATCTAGCATCTCCGGGCTCAAACCAACAAATTGGCAGACGACATTGCCAACCATATAAGGACTCATACGGAGCTATTTGGATGCTCGACTGATAGATGTTGTTGTAGGCGAACTCTGCTAGAGGTAAAAACGGGTCCCATGAACCTCTAAAACCAATAACACAAGCACGTAACATGTCCTCCAAGATCTGAATAGTGCGATTTATCCGTCCGTCTGAGCATAAAATGTATACTCAGCTCAACTCGTGTGCCCAACTCATGCTGCATGGATCTCCAATAATGCGATGTGAATTGAGTGCCTCCATTAGAAAAGATGGAAATGGGCATGTTGTGCAGGCGGATAACCTCCCGGATGTAAATTTGAGCAGACCTCTCTGAAGAATAGGAAGTCATCATCAGAATAAAGTGTGCTGACTTAGTTAACCAGTCCACAATAACCCAGACTGCATCATATTTCCTCAAGGTCCGTGATAATCCTAACACAAAATTTCCACTCCAGTATCTCCAATCTCTGAGTCAATCCACCCGGTTTATGATGTTTGTACTTCACTTGTTGACAATTCAAACACCAAGAGACATAAGCAATAACATCTTTCTTCATCCTTCGCCACCAATAGTGTTGTTTCAAGTCATGGTACATCTTCGTGACACATGGGTGAATGGAATAGCGCGAACTGTGAGCCTCCTCAAGGACCAACTTTCTCAACCCATCAATATTTGGAACACAAATCCAGCCTTGAAGCCGCCTAACACATTCATCCCCAATCACTACCTCCTTATCACCACCCCACTGCATCGTGTCCTTCAAAACCAACATGTGAGGATCATCAAAATGGTGAGCTTTGATACGCTCCAACAATGAGGAATGTTCCACAAGACAAGCAAGAACCCGTCTAGGCTCCGAAATATCCAATCTCACAAATTTATTGATCAAGGCTTGAACTGCCATAGCTAGTGGCCTCTCTACCGCCGGTATATATGCCAAATTGCACATGGTCTCAGCCTTCCAACTCAATGCATCGGCCACTATTTTCCTTCCCCAGATGATATAATATGGTGATATCATAGTCTTTCACCAACTCTAACAATCTCCGCTACCGCAAATTAAGGTATTTCTATTTGAATAGGTTCTGGAGACTCCAATGGACGGTATAGACCTCACACGAAATGTCGTATAGATAGTGTCTATAAATCTTCAGTGCATGAATAATGGATACCAACTCTAAATCATGCACAGGGTAATTCTTCTCATGAACCTTCAACTATCGAGACACTTAGGCAATCACCTTACTACCATGCATCAATACTACGCCAAGCCCAATACGTGATGCATCACAATACACGGTGTACGATCCTAAACTTGTAGATAAAACCAACACCGAAGTTGTATTCAATGCAATCTTGAGCTTCTAAAAGCTCATCTCACACTTGTTGGACCATCTGATAAGGGCACCCTTCTGGGTCCACTTGGCCAATAGGGCTGAGATAGATGAAAAACCATCCACGAACCGGTTATATATAACCTGCCAAACACAAAAGCTCTGAATCACTGTAATTGAGGAAGGTCTAGGCTAGTTCTAAACTACCTCAATGTTATTAGGATCCACCTTGTTGCCCTCAGAATATACATGGCCCAAAAAGGCAACTGAGTCCAACCAGAATTCATACTTTGGGAACTTGGCATATAACTGACAATCCCTCAAATTCTGAAGAATTATTCGGAGATGCTGCTCATGCTCCTCTCGACTACGAGAGTAAACCAAGATATCATCAATGACGATAATCACAAAAAAAAATTCAGATAGGGCTTGAACACCCGGTTCATCAAATCCATAAATGTTGTTGGAACATTAGTCGAGCCAAATGACATCACTAAGAACACGTAGTGATCATACGGAGTCTGAAAAACTATCTTAGGGGCATCCAATGCCCTAACCTTCAATTAATGGTATCCAGATCTTCAAAAACATGGCACCCTGAAGATGGTCAAATAAGTTATCAATCTTCGGCAGCGAATACTTGTTCTTGATAGTGACTTTGTACAACTACCGACTGTATATGCACATGCTTATCGTTCCATGCTTCTTTTTCACAAACAACAATGGTGCACCCCAAGGCGAGACACTAGGTCTATTGAATCCCTTGTCAAGAAAGTCCTGCAATTTCTCTTTCAATTGTTTCAACTCAACTGGGTCTATACGGTATGGTGGGGTAGAAATGGGCTGAGTGCTTGAAACCAAGTCAATACAGAATTTGATATCTCTGTCGGGTGGCATCCCTGGAAAATTTGTAGGAAACACCTCTGCGAACTTGCGCATAACAGGTATCGAATCCATGGAAGGAATCTCCGCACTAGAATCAAAGAAATAGGCCAAATATTCCAAACACCCTTCTCGACCATACATCGAGCCTTCACATAAGATATGACCCTGCTAGTAGAATGGCCAACAGTCCCTCTCTGTTCCAATCGATGCAACCCCAGCATGGCCAATATCACATTCTTGGTGTGACAATACAAAATAGTATGATAAGGTTACAACTAATCCATTCCCAAGATCACGTCAAAATCCACCATATCAAGTAATATAAGGTCTGCCCTAGTCTCCTAGCTCTCGATAGTGACCACACAAGCACAATATACTCGGTCTACCACACTAGAATCCCCAATAGGCATACACACATAAATATGAGCACTCAAAGAATCATGAGACATGTCCAAATATGAAGCAAACTAGGATGACACATATGAATAAGTGGAACCTGGATCTAATAGAGCTGATGCATCTTTATGGAAAACTAGAACAACACATGTGATGATTGCATTTGATGACTTTGTCTCAGTTCTAGATGAGAATGGATATAAACGGGGTTGAGCCCCACAACTCTGACATGCGCCTCTTGAACAACCTCTAACTGGATGGCCTCCATTTCTAACAGCCTGACCACCAACTCAGGCTATTTGGCCCTTGCATCTAGTTTCCTGAGCAGGCGGTGGAGCAACCGATACCAGAATCATAGAACGAGTACCCTGTTGTGGTCTACTACTCCTCAATCTAGGAAAATACATCCTAATATGACCTGGGTCACCGCAATCAAAGCAACCCCTCAGCTGGCGAAACTGCTAAGTCTGAGACGATCCCTGATGACACGAATGGCCATCATAGTAACTTTGTAGTGGGGGTTCACTAATAGGAGCTAAAAATGTGCCAAATACTGGACGTTTCGGATGACACCCATAAGAACCACGACTGTCCAAAGCACCATGTGCTTCTAAAGCGCTGACTGAATCATCCTAGGAGTATGGCTTCTACAAAATGAACTCCTACCTCTAGTCGAAGCACTACTAATACCACTAAAAAGGCAAGGCCTCTTCTCACATACCAACTCTCTACCCTGACCACGAATCCTCTCGATCCATCTAGCAATTTCTACAACCCGGTTGAAACTAATATCATCCTCAATCTCTCTGGCCATCTACAAGCTGATACCATAAGTAAGGTCATCTATAAATATACGCACACTCTCCCTCTCAGTGGGGATCAAGACAACTCTATGGAAAGATAGGTTAACAAATCCGGGCTCGTACTGGGTAACAATCATGTTACCCTGTTGGAGGTGCTCAAACCGGCTGTGGTAGTCCTCTCTCAAACTAAAAGGGATAAACTTCTCTAAGAATATCTAAGAGAACTGATCCTAAGTGAGTGGAGGTGAACCTACTGGTCCGCCTCGAACATAGTCCTACCACTATCTCTTGGCAGAACCGGTCATCTGAAACACTACCAAGTCGACTCCATTGGACTCCACAATACCCATGTTGTGTAACATCGCATAGAAACAGTCCATGAAATCACATGGGTCCTTAGAATCTGTACCACCAAAATGAATAGGAAAGATCTTGGTGAACTTATCCAACCTCTTCAACCCATCTGACGACATATCGGGCCTCTCCCGGACTATGTAGCAATGATTGTTGAACGACTCCAACTGGTGGAACTGCCAAAGTCTGATATATGGGATGTATCTGCTCCGTAGAGTGAGTAGCAGGAGTCTGGGATCCTACCCCAGCCCTGAGAGATGACTGGTTCTACAGAAAGTGCACCGGCCTGGGCCACACTCTCCATAAGGGCGACTAAGTGGAAGAGGGTGTCCTGAAGTACGGGGTGGCAATGAACTCCTCTAGAACCTGATCTAGTCCAGCTGACATGGTTTAAGTATGGACCTCCTCCTTCTGCTCGAATTGAGGCTCTGCAATAGGTGTTGCAATACAGGCTCAAGCCTGAGCTCTACCTCTAGCTAGACCTCGACCCCGGTCCCTACCCCTGGTAGTGGCTACAACCTGGGCTCCAGTTCTTGCTCAATTGTGGATGATGTGCGTGTCATCACCATCTGCGAGAGAACAATAGTAGAAGGTTTCAAACCTCAGTGATAGAATAAAGTCGCACTATAGAGAAAGAAAGAAGTAAACTTCCCTAAAGCCCTATAGAATCTAGAAGATAAGTACACATGTCTCGGTACCGATTCTCTAGACTCTACTAATCTCTCTCATGACTCGTGAGACCTAGGAAACCTAGTGCTCTGCCAACTTGTCACGATCCAAAATCTAAATCATGGGGCTGTGATGGCACCTAACATTCACTTGCTAGGCAAGACAACGTTCGATAATTAAATAATTAGTTTTAATATTTTATAACAGAGTAATGATAATTAACAATTGATAAACTCAAAAATAAATTAAATAATTGTATTAACGCGGTACAAAACTACTCCTAGAAATTCGGAGTCACAAGTACATGAAGAACTAGAACACTACAATTATGGTTTGAAATAAAGTACAACGGTCTGAAACTAGATAAACATTAAAACATGTTGAAGGGAACTACAGGGACTGCGAACGTCGAGCAGCTCTAACTCAAGTCTCCTGTAGCAGTCGGATCTAAGTAGTCTCCGCTAGGAAAAACACCGGGATCTTTACAAGAACTGCAGAAGTGTAGCATGAGTATAATCTACTCCGTGTACTCTGTATGTGTCGAGCCTAACCTCGACGACGTAGTGGCAAGACTATGACAGGACACTCATTATAAACCTGTATGAATAATGATAACAAAATATAGATAAATAAAAATGGACCCGAAGGTCAACTAATATAGGTCTCCAGAATATCATAATCTCATAACCTCATATCACAGTATCGAGATAAAACACTACAGCTGCAGGCCAATACAATATAGCATGCTCTGTTACGACACGCAACCTGATCCCAACATTTAACACAATATTGGTTTTCATTTCATAGTATTTGTTATAGCGTGCTACTCGAACCTAATATTATATTAATATTTATTGCGACGTGCAATCCGTCCCTATTATCAACTCATTTTAATACTATTGCAGTGTGAAACCTGTTCCCAATATCAAGTCATTAACAAAAATAAATCAACACAAAAAATAACGTAATCTCAATCTAAATCCCTAAATTCTACCCAAATCTCTAATTTCTACCATGAAACTTCTAGATTTGATGTTAAAAATGCATGAAAAGTAATGAAAATTGATTAAAACTAGTAAAAGTTGCTTACCAATGATTTTAGGAATAAAAGCTCTAAAGAAAATCTTCTCTATAGTGTTTAGGGTTGAAAACTTGAGTGAAATGAGCTAAATTCTAACTTTTCCCTCTTTTACCCAGCTACAGATATCACAATTGCAAACTCATGTTCAATATTTCAAAGTCGGCATTTGCAAAACACTGATTGCAAAAGCGACCAGTGCAACAGTCTTGTAAACGTCACAAATGCGACAAAACCATCACATTTGCGAAGGCCACCCCCCCTTGTAAATACATGCCTAGATTCGCAAATGCGAAGCTGCTCCACTCAGCAAGATATCACAAATGTGATCCTAGGATCACAAAAGAGATCTCACACCTTATCGCTGAAGTGAACAGTTGTTCGCATATGCAGAATCCTAACCCCTAGTTCCCAGTTTGCAAATGCGATTGTGTGACCGTTGAAAGTACAAGGGGGGAGGGGTGAATTGTAACCGATTTTAGAACATAGTTGAATAGGAGAGGAATTAGTTGAGTAAACTTTGCAGCAGCTTTGATTTCAGCAGAAGTAAATTATGTAGAATAAAAAAAGTAAAAAAAGCACAGGAAATTGATACTGGTTCAGTACCGTATAGTACGTACATCGAGTTCCCTTGGGTCACAAGGGTTCTTTTAGATCTTCAATAAATCTTTACAATAGTAGTGGTTTTAGTATGTTCACCACCAATGATATTCAGCTTGAGTGTTTATCTAACCTTGACACAACTCTTGTTTTGTTTTCTAACTCTTCCTATCTTTGTGACACTTGTAAAATCAAGAATACAGCGTTTGTACTAAGAACTATAAAGGTATAGAAACAGATGTTAAGTTGCGGGAGCTTCCATGTCCTTCCACTTCCTCTTTAATAGTGCTCGATAAAGCTTCTGATTTCTCTTTTCTGGGATTATGAAAGATCATTGATTTGAGGTCTTTTTCTTGTGAGGCATAATCTTCTAAGAGTAGGACCCAAGGGTGGCCTCATGAATATGGCTGAGAGGTATGGCCAGATTCATTCTCATTTTGAGGTTTGGCTCCTTCATCTTTCCAATTTACTTCTCTTAAGAACTTCCACGTATTTGTCTTGATTGAATCTCTTTCCTTCCTAGTATGCTCGAGAATCTTTTGCTTGTTTGATTTTCTTTCCTTCCTTGTTGCTTGTCTGATTGATTCCTTTTTACATCTTGATATCCATTTGATATGGAGTTTGAATAACATAGCCACTAGCTCCCTCTGATATTCTTAGATGATTATCTTTCATTTATCACATTCATCGTAGCCGTTATGAATCTGTACGCAAAGTGGAATGGCATTAGTCAAGGTGATTTTGATTATTGATCATTATTAAAATTGTAAACCTAACAATCTCCCATTTTCTTATGATGACGATAATCGAAAAATGGTGACTAATTTAAGGAATACTTCCCATTCAAGGTGTGTACTTCTGCTCCCCCTATCTTTGTGCCTTTGTTTGCACGCTCCCCCTATCTTTGTACTCTTTTTCTTCTCCCCCTTTGGCATTAATAAAAAATAACAAGAAGAGATATTGAGGAAAATAGCTAGTAATAATAACAGTTAAAGCATGCATAATTATATACATCTAACATTTATACTATGCAAAAGTGGACATAGTCGATTGTATGCTCATCCAAAAACAACCAAAAGAGAAGTTTTATCAAACAGCACAAAAAACAAAGAAAATATTGCTTAAACAGCCAAGACAACCAATTCCTCCCAAGGAAATACTTCAAAATGTTGATCACTTTGGTGCAGAAACTATCATAGGAGGCATCAATCTCCTTGGTAACTTTGGTCGACTTCTCAGTGACATCCTGCTTAGACCTGATCCATTTCCTCTTTGTGGATTGAAGGGTAATCCTTAACCTGGCCACATCTGCTCCAATTTCCTTTGTCACTTCCCTTATCTTGTCCAATTTTCCCTGCATAGAAGTTAGCAATTCCTTGATACATGCCATATTCTGTTGCATCAGTGGCAGCTGATATGAGGAAGAGGATTTTCTTGATTGATATTTAATCCCTCCAGCGCCTTGTTGAGGAGTGGATTTTGATGCTTTTTTATTCTTGAACAAAGTTCCCTCAACCAGAGTGTATCCCATCATAGCAAAGGAAGTCTTTTCATATGTGTTGGAGATGATCTTAAGAGCATAGGGGGACAAATCTACTTTCATAACTTGCAAGATGTGAGATATTAGTAATCCATAAGGAAAGTTGTTAGAAGAAGAGTGAACATCCCTAATGCTTTAAAGCATGTACAGGACAAACACATCTCTGATAGACAAGGTGCTAAGAGAACCAGTACAAGGTAATAGGTGGTAGAATATGGGCTAATACACGATACTCAAATTTCAGATTTTTGGGACCAATATCGGGGGGGTTTCAGACAAAATACTTTTTGCTTCTTCAAACGGAACTTCAAAACTATCATGCCAAGAATTTTGCACAGAGAAACTATACCCAACAAACTTAATTGCAAAGCTCTTTTCAAATTGATAAGAGTCAAGAATAATGCGAGTTACCAAAACCATGGATTCTAAGTCATCTTTGTCATTCATAAATAGAATAGAATAAAACATACACACAGGTTCTTCATTGACAGTGTCACCAATAGTTGCAAATAAGGAGAGAAGTTTTGGAGTTTCAAACAAGGAGATAACATCACAGTGAGAGTTTTTCATAGATTTGAAACTTACATTGAAACCATAAACGATCGACTTCCCTTTGTAGGCGACAAATTTTTCTTTATTTTCGGGACCATAGAAGTTCCTCTTGTCTTCAGTCCCAAAATTCTATGCTATCTTTATTTCCTCTCTTTTGATATGAGTGTTTGGGGATGGACTGCAATGGACGTTTTCTAGACCTCATTTGAGCAATGAGGATTTCTTCGTGAGAATCACTAGACTCATCCTCGAATTGTTGATGATTTGTACTTTCTGACAATGAAACATCCACTGGATTATCAGATTGAGGATTTTCTTGAAGCTATGGATTCGTCTAGGAATGGAGGAAGATGGAGAGGGTTTGGTTTTGTCCATGAGGAAGAGAGAGCAGAGACAAGCTTTCTTTGTGATAGTGGGAAATATGAACGAGAAGAGGGGTTAAAAAGAGGGTGAGTGATGATGAATAGACGCCTCGATTCTAGAGAGACATGTGAAAGGTAACTGAAAAGTTGCCTTCTGCAAACCCGCCTTCAGTCAGATAATTAATGCATATTCCGAGTAATCAAACACACTTAGAGATATTTTAGGCGAAAATCGAAGAACACTTATATAATATTTTTTAAAATAGGGTAACTTAGAGAAATCAAACAGGAATCAAGAAAATACTAATTTTTTTCACGAAGGAAACAAAATCTCTCTTCAAGCAGCAGTTTTGTGAAAATATCTGCTAACTGATTTCCAGTATTAACAAATCCTAACACGATGTCTGTTGATACCCAATTTTGCCCTCATATATTTTTAAAATCATATACATACTTTCAAAATATCATTTTGCTTATTATTAATTTACAAGATTTATACAAGCATTTTTTATAATTTTTCATAATTTTTAGAGCTTTTTCTTGGATTAAGATTACTTGAATATTTGCTAATTATTCCCTTAAATTATTTTCTACAACTCAATCATCTCAATTTGTTATTTTACACCTACACACATGTTTTAAAATATTTTTTATATAATTATATCTATATTTTAGCTATTTATGTAGTTTTCGCAATAATAGCCTATGTTCATACATAAGTACTCTTTTATTACATCATTGGTGTCAAAATAGCCTTTTATATTTTTATAATGTTAAACTATTATTTTTAATCATTTTAATGCATAAATAATTTTTTTATTTTTTTATTAAGTATTTTTATAAATTATTTTTGATAAATTTCGTGTATTTAATTAAAAGCCCAGTTTTAAGCTCACATTTTCGGACCAAAATTGGCTCAATAACCTCAGCAGCCCAACCCAAACAACCCATTACCTTCTGACCAGTCAAGTTCTTATTCAATCCTGACTGTTGATCTCAAATGATCAACGGCCCATAATAAACCCCTCACTCCCCTTATATCCATATAACCCCAAACCCTAGAGACCAAATCCCCACCTGCTGCCTTTGTATTCTCTCATCTCTCCTTCTCCCTCCTTCAGAAACCCTGGCCGCCTTCCCATCTTCTTCAAATCGGAGTAAATCATGGATTCCCTCTATGATTTATTTGTATTTTATGCATTACCTCGTTGTTACTTGCAAGATTATGGTGTTACTTTGTACTTGCCTAAACTTGGCAAGTACCATCTCTCATATTTGGGCCCCTTCAACTTTAATCACTAAGATTTGGACAATATCTCGTCCATATACATGGAAGAATCATTGATTACTCATACTAGAAGACGAATTTTCAAACATTGAACCCTAATTAGAGTTTGAATTTAGATTTCTTTCCTTTACTGGTTGCTTTGTGATTGCATGTATATTTTTCCTTTCTTTGTTTGTGTTTGATTGACTTCTTTCCTCATTTACCTGTCTTATTTAACTACTATATAAACCTCTCCCCTAAATACCCTTAAACAGACTTTGGAATCACCTAATCACTGTTATTATTCTCACTACTCTCCTCTTTCACTCACTCACGCACTCATTCTGTTACACTCGAATATTTTTCTAAAACTGTTGAATTCTGGGCCGGCTGAAAGCCAGTCCATTAAACGACCTCCACTGGTGCAAGCACTACTCGGAGCCCTTTCTCGAGGCTCTTGTGAACTCTGAAGCATCTGAGACCTGGGGTTCTTGATATTAAGCTCTATACTACTCTTTTGCCCGTATAATTTTGCTACTGATTAGTGCTTTCAACCCTTGCAATGTTAAATTTCTTTCTTTCTGCATACCTTTATGTGTTTGAATTATATGAGCATGATTTAATTGTGAATCCCTGATATTGCACTATTATTATAATGCTTAGTGCTCATTTATCATCCTATGATAGTTGAACGCATGAGATAGCTTACTGCTTTGTCCTTAGCTTGTGTTAGTCTAGTATGTGTTCTTCATTATGGCCTGCATTTTCTATGTTGGTTCTTTATTTCTGGAATAAGTTTTGTGCCTCTAGCATCTGAGTGTGTTTCAGTTTTGAGCTCCAATGCGTGCCTCTTTTGATATGAATCTGACTATTATGACTATATGTTGTTAGTTATAGAATTTCTTCATACCTGGATTCGGATACCACCACAACTCTATGGAATCCACCCCCACTTTGAATGAATTCTTTAGTGCTGAGTCTTGGGTCTGAATTACTGTTCTTTGTCTACTACTCACAACTATATGAAACATTGGTTTAAGGTTTGTCCTAAACATGTTTCCTTGCTATCCTGATTTTAAGATAAACATTCCATTTTTCCTTCAACTATGATCTTGCTTCCTTGCTAATATGCCTCCTAGTATGTCTTAATTCCCTGTTCCTTCAGTGATTACTTGGCTTGTCATAATATGTGTTTCAATGTTGTGTTGCCTTCTGATTGGCATATTTGTCTTATGATACTATGAGATATACTCATCCTAAATTGGACTTCTTAGGTCTCAACCTGCTAGTGTTAATTTCTGTCAAACTCTACAAACATATTCCTCCCTCCTAATTCACTAAATATGTGTTTGTTATGTGCCGTTTTGCAAAATGTGGAAGTTCTACTTAACCAAGTCTTGTGATCTGTTTGATTAGTTTTATGCTCAACTTGGCTATGTCTATTTTAAGTATAAGTGTGTTACCTAAATTCTATCCCTCCATCACCATCCACTCTCCTTACTTTCTACTCATGCTATTCAGAATTCTCATTCTTAGCCGGCTGAAATCCAAGTCTATCTAGGTTCTATTGTTGGGTTCCCTAGTGTGAGCACTGATTGTGGTCCAATTGAGGCCCTTGTGAACTCTGACACACTAGGGCTTGGTCCTTAGTCACTCCCTCAATCTCAAAACTTTTCCTATTCACTCCACTTCCCATGTTATGTGTTGTGTAGCTGAATTGGTTGTTTCAAGTGATGCAATACTTAGTGTTGTGGTTAAATAAACTGGTTTTGGACTCCTCTATGGATCCCTGAGATCGTGTATTGAATGTGGCTCTTTGCTGAAGGCCTGGGTACGCTATGTAAGAGTTGTTGAAGGCCCGGCCAATGTTGGGTATTTATTTTATTTTGGCGTGATATGGGCCTATTATCACTTTTATGTAGCATTTATTACTTTTACTCATTATTGGGAATGTAATAACCTTTGTATAAACAATAGGGATGTTAGTAAAAAGGGAATGGGTAGAGTTTAATATCTACATGCAGTGGGTAGATAACATGCCTATAGGACTTAATAATGTGTTTGCTATATGTGTTGTTCGATTACATGAGCACTATAGAGATCATGATATTAGGAGAAGCACACACACACTACTTGTTTACCATTAATCATAAGTTCAAATACTATGTCTACAGCTACGCGTTTATGGACAGCATGCCTATAAGAAGTAAACACTCCTTCAATCCGCTTGACTAATTTCGAATTCATTAGAAACCTTCCTATAGGAATAAATGTCAATGAATTTTCCTTCAATTCGCTTCAGTTATTCATTAGAAATTATGCATATAGGATTTTTGATCGTTTCATTCATTATGGATCACTAGAAATCCTGTTTATAGGACTAAGTATAAATAAAGCGAGTTCTAATCATCAACTATTAGAGATACTGCCTATAGGAAACAATTTTTTGTTAATTGGTTAATATTAGACTACTTAAACACTGTTTTTGAGCGTCACTATTAGGAAAATCTGGATAATTCTGGGACTCTTCCCAACATATTCTACAGTACCCAATTGCGTAGATCACCTAGGCATAATACATATAGGATTGGTAATTTAAAACCTTCAATAACAAGCTTGCAATACCTGCATAATTCTGCCTGTAAGCAATGTCCTGCATCTGAAATTTACCTGCATAGTTTGATCGCCTAGAAAGCATGTCTATAGGTTCAAAATGTTAGATTCTGCCAATTCCTAATTGACATATGTGTTTGCGTGCAGTTGCTGCTTAAATGTGGAGGTCAATGTGAGTCATCAATTGCACCTATGTGAAATTCTTAGATGTTTTTGCTTGTCGCCTTGTGTTTACATTTTTGAGCAGTCTTGATAAGGTTTAGACCCATCCAAATAGAGGTTCAAAACCTCCTGGACCATAGGTATGGGACGGGTAGTGCAAGCGTAGGGCACGTCTTAGAATTGAATTAGAGCGCTCTTAGGTAAACAACTTTAATATAGTAACCGCGTAGCATGAGATAATAGTCGTTGCCCGCTGAAAAATATGAGTAACACCCCATCTCGAGGGAGTTACGAAATATTATTTATGTTGCACGGGGTGATCCTTTAGGCTAAAAAACTTAGGACCCCCCATCTTCTTTCTCTTCTGTTAGAATCAAGTAGTTGTACTCATCTATTCAAATCTTTTTTAATAAAATTCTCAAACTTTGTGCTCTCTTCATTTTATTTGACTAATCCATTTAATTTAAGTTCGGTCTAGACCCACAGTTGTGGACCTCGAAGAGTGCCTAACACCTTCTCTTCGAGGTAATTTCGAGCTCTTACCCGATCTTTGGTGATGTAAACTAGTTGAACCAGAGTCATTTGGAAAGTAGGTGTCCTAACACACCTTAAAAATTGTTAGGTGGCGAATCTACTTTTTTAATACCCCCTTAAAAGAGTTGTCATGTGTCGAAACCCAATTTCACGAGAAAAAGAGGCACGACAGCATGGCGACTCTGTTGGGGATTCTTAGGCTCTTACCATAGAGAAATTGGCTTATATGGGTTAGTCTTCTTTGATAAAACGTGCTTCCCTCTTCTTTTTTTATTTGCTGCTACATGCACATCCCTCTCCTATTTTTCTTTATTTGTCTAATTCGTTGTTACATGCACATCCCTCCCCTATTTTCCCTTTATTTGAATTGGTCATAATATGCAAATCCCTTCCCTTCTCCACCCTTCCTTGCTTAGATTGGTTATAACATGTGTATCCCTTTTATTATGCATCCTTGTTTGCTATGAACTGCTCTTCATTGGTTTAAAAATTGCTACGTCATGTCTCTCCCACCCCTACTCCATTTCTTACCTTATTATATTCCTTATATTCCACGAACTAAATTCTTCTTTTGTTTTCTTTTTTTTTTCCTTTACGTTTTATCTTAATACTACGTTTATTGCTTTCACATATTTATCATGAAAATACTTGGCAATGTGTTATTATCCTTGCATAAAGCATGCTCCACGTCATATTCCACTCGTGCCCAACTAATACCATAGCGGCACTTGATGAGTGTCCGCGCTCTTCCAAAATTACCCTTTGAATTGTAAAGACTTATTTGAGGTAAACTAGTCGATCAGCGGTGCAGTCGACGTTTCTGTGCCTTTCCCTCTCAAGTCGTCCACTTGAGAGTACCAGTCTAGACCCTTCTAGAATCCTCTTTCCAATAGAAAATGTGCATGCATCATGTCAAACCTATTATGGGTTAGAATGTTTTCCGTGTAATAATCCACTAAGATAATCCTTGTCCAAAGTCCAATGGGATTTCCATAATCCCAATGGACACTATCATGTTATGTGCATTACTTGGAGAAAATGTGCCGGTATGTTGATCATTAATGTTTAAATAGTCAGATCCAAAGGGGGGAAGGTCTAACTCTATTTGTTTTGCAGAAAATGAGGCACGAAATCCCCACCTAGTGACAAGAATCGTGTGAAAAGGGTCCTCGGAAATTTACCTTCCTTATTGGCCATTCGGCCAAATAATGCATTGATTGAGACCGCCACTATTTTTTGGGATGATAAAGAGTTTTCTTCCGCTTTGGTGACATAGAAATGACTCCTCTCTAAGAGGAAATAGGAGGCATCTCTAGGTTGTCATGGGATAGTCCGGGTTTATTAGTACCAGAAAATCGCACTCCCCGCAGGTTTTTGAAAATGATGGGTTTCAAGAAAAATTATGAGTTACTCTGTCTGAACAAGTCATACATACCATTTGAATTCCTTTATGAACGTTATGGGCATATAAAGTCATATCTCCTTCACCACGATGATCTTGCCATTACTTCTTTGGGTTGGACACACCACCGAGTTTTTGTGTTTATTATCTGTTTCTTGGGGTTGCTGATATTTCCGATGAATGATCCACACTCGCTTAGCCATGGTCTCTAGTACTCTAATGGAAGGAATTGAGGGACAAACTTACACTATCATGCCCATCTTGGCCGAAATATACCGAGCTCTAGATCGATCCAAGTAGGGGTATGCGCACTTCGAGGGCTGTAATATGTTGTTGCAAGTTTGGTTATTAGAATATTTCCAGAGAGGTGAATATCGTCAAGAGCTTCTGAGATGACCATTGAATGACTACAAATCCTACCATCATTCAAAAATAATGACATTTATCCTAGATAGGTTTGGGCAACCTAGAAGTGTAGTGAGCTGGGTGTACTTCTTCAGCAATTTGACAGACGAAAAGGTACATTGGATGTTTGAATGGTTCCCTAGCAGCGAGTTCATCATCAGGTCAATAGAGACCACTCATTTAGTGTTGATAGGGCTAAGAGGAATCTATCCTTATGCTCCTGTAAGGGTAATGAGGCAAGCGGGAAGAAAGCAGGTTATACATTGGGTTTCCAACATGGTCTAGTACGAAGCAGACTTTAAAGGGAACATCATTCCGTTCAAGTTCGAGGCACAGCATATGTGGAATCAAAAGGTCATTGTGGAGAAAGACAATATCGAGCCAGACAGGTATCATGCCGGCAATGTATAATTATACCCATCATGGCTGGTAGATGATATAGCGGGATATTTCAAGCCAGGGATTAATCTTAAAATCAGGGTTATAGACGACGTTGTTGAAGCACAAGTCAAATATAGGATGTTTCGCAAGAGGGTCTTTGAGTCTGAAGGTAGCCATTTGAAACAGCACAAAGTGGATATGGAAGCAATCAATAAATGGAAAACAATTACTACTAAATCAACAGAGAGGTTGGAATATTTGGAGTGGTTGGAATATTTGGAGCAAGGGCTAATGGAACTTGAGGGGGAGATGAGGAAGAGGCTCTCGGATTGTCAGAACATGGAAGGCAATGAAGGAGAGCATTTAGCAAGGGCTTATCTACTATTGGACATGCACGACCTGGGGAACTTGATTGATGGATCCAAGAAGGCCATGGAGAAGGTCCCTCTAGGGCGAAGTAGATTAGGAAACAATGTCGTTATTGTTTTCTAGATACGTTTAGATTTTAATTGTAATAAGGCATATGCGATTAGTGACTTTTCTCATTATTGTCGTTTTAGTGAAGATTTGACTCATTATCACACTACTGAAATGACGCAATTATTGGCATATGTTTTGTCATGACCCCAAATCTGAACCAGTCAAGATGGCGCCTATCGTGGAACTAGGCCATCCAAAACCACACTCATACCGTAACAATCTTCCATTTACGTCTTTACTAAAATGATAACCCGTAAAGGTTTCTTTTAAACAATTTTAGAACAGTTAAATCTATACCGAATATTAAATACAACCTCCTAGATCCCGGAGTCACTGGTCATGAGCATCTACATAAAATATACAACTAAAAAGAAAAGAATAAACTATATAATAGTAAGCAGCAGAGAGCCGAATTGCGGACGCGTGCAGCTACCTCATAAAATCTCCGAGAAGATCTCTGGAACAGATACACAGCTCACTATGCCCTAACACCCGGAACCGCATACAAGGTGCAGGGAGTAATGTGAGTACGCCAACTCAGTAGTAATGAAAATAAATCAGGTCAGAGCAGTAAGAAACACATAAATCAAATCATCATTTCACAATAAGCACAGCCTCTATTTCCAACAATGTATACGTTAAATCATCATGCTTAAAAGCCGATTTTAGTAAAATAATTTGGAAATATACTTGCCAATAGTTCCAACATAACTTTCAAGAAGTTTAGTGTAAAAATGATAAAAGTCATAAAAAGGCCCCTCGGGCAAAACATATTTAATAAGTTTAGTGTGAAAGTGGTAAAATCATAAGTATCCCCTCGGGCAAAAACATGTACCATAATCAGCCCCTCGGGCATACCTCACAGTCACTCATGCCTCCCAATCACTCGTCACTCGGCACTCGCACTCAGTAGGTACCTGCGCTCACTGGGGGTGTGTACAGACTCCGGAGGGGCTCCTTCAGCCCAAGCGCTAACATCAAACCACCTCATGGCAGATCATATCCTCACAAATCAGGCCCTCGGCCTCACTCAGTCAAAACCTCTCAAAAGCCCCTCGGGCGTATCAGCAAAAAGCGGGGTACTCGACCCAAAACATCTTTTTTTACATCTTAAAATAGTGTCAACAAGGCTGAGTTTAAAAAATAGTAAGCACATTATGACTGAGTGTAAATCATAAATCAACAGTGAGTAAATAGCAGTAAAAATCCCCCAAGGGGTCTAAACAAGTCGATACGAGGCCCCAAACACGGCTTATAGCCCAAATATAGCAATATTCTTTAGAACACAATTTAACATATGATTTAGAGTAAAATACGAAACTCAATAGCTGTCGTGGAGAGGACCAAGTCCAATCCAAAAGTCAGTGCGCGCCACATACTCGTCATCCAATATGCGCGCCATTCTAAAAATAGTGAGAAATATGAAGTCTGAGGTTTCATACCCTCAGGACAAGATTTAAAGCCATTACTTACCTCTACCAGGCCACAACACTGATCTGTGATGCTCGTTCCCCTCAAATTGGCTCCCGATTGCTCCGAATCTAACCAAAACCAGATTAACATCATCAATATACGCTAAAGGAACAAAACCGAATCGAAAATTATCAATTTAGACACAATTCTTGAAATTCGGCCAAACCCGAGCCCCAGGCCCACGTCTCAGAATTCTATAAAAATTACATCACAAAAACCCTTATCCTCTCACGAGTCCGTACATACCAAGAACATCAAAATCGAACCACAATTGCCCACTCAAATTACCAAAAGAAATTTCCAAATCTTTCCTCCCATTTTTCCCAAATTCTCTACTTAATTCCTCAAATTGCATGGTGAAAATCAACATAAATTCATGGAATTAAACAAAAATGATTGAAGAACACTTACCACAAGAATCCCACTGAAAATCTCGTCCAAAATCTCCTTCCCCCGAGCTCTCAAATGGAAAAATGAGTTATGGCCAGGAACCCCCGAAATTAGAACTTAAATTGTCTGCCCAGACTTTTACTCTGTGCGATCGCGGAAAAAGGCACGAGATCGCGAAGAACAAAATGCTGCCCAACCAAACTAACTTTATGCGATCGCAAAAACACCTATGCAATCGCGTAAGACAACTCCTCAAAGCACTGCGATCGTGACCAGCTCAATGCGATCACATAGAGCAACTCCATCACCTCATTGCCACACGCGCCCACACAGTGTGATCGCAACAAGCCTCACACGACCACACTGCTCTGCCTCCTCCCACTACGAGATCGTGGACTATACATTGCGATCGCGTAACACAATTTCTGCTGCCTCACCTACCAACCCTATGCGATCGCAGCCTCACCATTGCGATTGCATACAAGGAAACCAGATCAAGAAAACATAGCAGCAACAACAGCCCTTTTAAGGCCAAACACACTCCGTTAACCACTCGAAACACACCCGAGGCCCCCGGGACCTCATCCAAACCTACCAACACACCCCATAACATCATTCAAACTTAATCGAGCCTTCAAAACACCAAAAACAACGCAAAACATCAAAATTACATCAAATTCAAGCCTATGAACTTTGAAACTTCTAAATGTCGCCAATGATGCCGAAACCAACCAAAACACATCCGATTGACCTGAAAATTTGCACACATATCCAAAATGACATTACGAACCTGTTCCAACTGTCGGAATTCCATTCTGACCCCGATAGCCTATTTTCCATAGCCGACCAGAAATTGCCAAAAACTAACTTTCGCCAATTCAAGTCTAATTCTACTCCGGACATCAAAACTTCATTCCGAACACACTCCTAAGTTCCAAATCACCTAACGAAGCTATCCGAGCCATAAAATCCAAATTCCGAGGTCGTTTACCAATAAGTCAACTCCCAGTTGACTTTTTTATTATTAGCTCAAGTTAAGATACTAAGTGTCTCATTTCTCTCCAAAAAATTGCTCTGAACCCGAGCCAACCAATCTAACATAACATAATGAAGATGAACCATATTTAATGAAGCAGAAACGGGGGAAACGGGGCTAAACTCTCGGAACGACCGGTCGGGCCGTTACATCCTCCCCCACTTAAACATACATTCATTCTCGAACGGACCAAGAGTTGTTCTCCAACACCATCAAAATGCCGTGTAGCTACCATGCACATACTCGGGGGTGATCCCGCGTCACCCTATCCCATATAGGTCCAATAGCACAACATAGATGGAATTTTCGAAATCCAACCTGATCCATAAATCATAGTGCCAAATTCCCACTTTTGAAATAATACAGAAGATCAAAATTCCATAACTATAAACTGAACAAGTATGAACATGTTGAATCATTCCATATACGCACCCCAGATGAAATCACATAATACATCGCGTGATTCAAACACTCATAGTGATAACTCTTAACCACAATAACTGCTTAGAACAACCCGATACCAGTACATAACCTTTATCAAGAAATGCCTCGCTCTAAAAATTCCATATACTATTGATGATGAAAGAAACACGTAGAAACTAACAACCATTCGTCCGATAAGTCAGACATGAAGCTCCCCCTTCCCAAACAGGAATTATAGCAGATTTTTAAGCCGACTCCCGATATTTATCCTTCCAACTATGCTGTAGACAATTCTGAACATATTCATTCTAGGTCCAATGACCTCTTCTCATCCATCACGACCACTCTGATGACATGACACATCGATACAATTCGAAGCCAAAACATGTGCAACTCGTGCACTTAATAGCAACATCCCAATGTAATCAAATAATATAAAATGTCCACACGTGAGGATTATTCTGCCATTAAAAATTACCATCACCATATCATGCTAACAACCTGGCACACACCGTAAAAATCAAAACACGCGAATCCAATACCAAAGGTCATACCCCTACATAACTCCGCTACACTACGCGATCTCATCCAAATGCTGGTCCACTTGAAATATTTCAAGACACCTTGCCCAAAATCAATAACCATTCGAAATTCGACATCAAGTACTCAAAGCGCATTGCCATAACCACGGGGGAACCGGACGATACCATGCCACCCAAATCATAAAGTACATAACCAACGCGTCTCAACCTCACAATACCCAATTACTTACCTTACTCAAATCTAGCTATAAAGCCCATTTAGAACCGCACCATATGTGCATATCTCAACTCTACCCAACATACCGCATA
Source organism: Nicotiana paniculata (assembly GCA_005239505.1). NCBI lineage: Eukaryota > Viridiplantae > Streptophyta > Magnoliopsida > Solanales > Solanaceae > Nicotiana > Nicotiana paniculata. The sequence continues at coordinate 92,694 of ML340801.1, read as the reverse complement.
CGCCATGCCATCCTAGGACAAATATGGGAACTTCATGGTCCCTTCTGAGCCACAAGAAACTACGTACCCAACTAGCCAAGAACTTCCATTTGATCCCATTTAGAAGCAAAATCACTATGCATCACTTGCACCTCATGTCAGTAGAAAATACGCATCTCTAACCATGGTACAAACCATCAAGAATTATCCAAATCCCATTTGCACAACACCAAACCGTCAGGACTGAATCCTTCTAACTCAACCAAGCTATGCAGGTCACCAAAACCCAAGAGCATTGCTAAGAAACACCTATAAAAACTCATTACCTTATGAACACCCAAAGAACTAATCGTATCCCTTACCATGCCGATCCGACCTACTACCAAGTTGCCCTATTTACCCAAGTTTCTTCTGACTTACCTTCAAATTGATACTTCTCCTTGCTGTAGTACCACAATTCTCAACCCAGACTCACCTCATGAGTCCCAACCATAAAACTGTACCGTCTAAAGCTCGTAAGCCGTCGAATTCTCCCTCAAATATCCCCAAGAGTATCACATTCAAAATACTTATCCTGAAGAGACTTCCTACGAATCTAAAGCCATTACCTTCACTTTCCTGATATTGATATTTAAAATCCATGATAACGTAGAAATGCCATAAGTCCTGATACCATCCAACTTAAATCTCAACTACACTAACCAATTAGACAGAATCGACCTGACCCGTTTGCACACTAACATACTAGGAAAGTAATCCACTCACTTGAAGCGACAATCAAATCCATACACTACACATACTACACCCTCTTACACTTACCTCTCAATCATTCCATAGAATTCATTTACCCAATAAAGTACATTACGACCTGTATCGAAGAAATTTTTTCATTACTCGAGTCATTCCCAGACCCCACATCTGCAGGTCATAACTGATTCACCAATATGCCTCGAACTGAAACCAATACCACACATAATCGTGAAATCAACTTATCACTAGCAGACTCCCCCACTTGGATCAAAGCCAATGATCAAGACAACAATAACTCACAATGCCCATAATAACACAACCCGTCTAACAGCTCAAGTCATCTGCAAATCTCGCATTCACCGTTGTAATAGTCATGCCAACTTCAACAAGCGATCTAAACTCAAATTAAAACATATATCATTTACTGGTAGAAGAGAACTTACTACAGAACAACATAAGGGTCACACATCCCAAGACAACTCGCAGAAGATACCCCTGGTCACTTAGCCTCAAACTGTTATCTCTCTACACACTTCTGAAGACCATAACTATCACGCAATCACTACACCCTTCTGCATCTAAACAAAAATAACACCTACCCTCGAGGCATCACAATACGCGGTAAGAACCTGAAGTTGATGGTAGAACTAACACTGGAGTGGTGGTCCAAGAAATCTTGAGCATCTGGAAGCTCTACCAACACATATCTTACCACATGGATACCCTCATTAGACACCACGTGTCCCAAGAATGATACTGAACCGAGCCAAAATTCACACTCGGAGAACTTTGCATAGAGCCTTTCCTCCCTAAATCCTTATAATGCCATCCTCAAATACTGAGTATGCTACTTCTGGCTACGTGTATATGCCAGGACGCCATCAACGAATACAATAGCAAAGAGTGATAATACGACTGGAATACACCGTTAACCAAATACATGAACGCTACTGGGAAATGATGAGCCCAAAAGACATCACCAGGAACTCATAACCCAACAGAAAGCTCCGCTTCACTCCACAACTAAACAACATGAGAGGTCTTCCAATACACTCACAACTCGAAGCCATATACCAAACCGAGACAGAAATCAAACACTCAATAGTCCTTGCCACATTTCTAGCCAACCCTTTTGTCAATATCAAACAATCTGAACACAGCTAACCATTAAATCACACCCACCACGTAGCCATTTAGTCACCAATTCTCATCAATAAGAACATAAACGGACGTGTAAGTCCCCAAATACACGGCACACACAATCGATATCTTAGCATTCAAGCCACAGAATGACTCCGGCCTCAAGTCCTCCAGACTGGCCCATTATCAACATGCCAAAATCACATCTCATCCATGGAAGTCACAAGCCGCAGATGCACAGTTGATACCAAGCGCACTCGTGCGTGTTCAAATACATGGAAGGAATTCAAGAGTTACGCTCTTGGCTGAAATAAATGGATTCTCACGGCAAGTATTCAAGAATGTGAGATTTTCCAAAGGTTTTCGCAGCCTCTCAAAGATAAGTCCAGACGTCTCTGTACCGATCCACAAGACTCTACTAAACCTACTCATGACCGGTGAGTCCTATGTAACCTAGGGCTCTAATACCAAATTGTCACAACCCCAAATCTGAACCAGTCATGATGGAGCGTATCGTGAAACTAGGCCAGCCAAAAGCACACTCATACCGTAATAATCTTTTATTTACGTCTTTACTAAACTGATAACCCGTAAAGGTTTCTTTTAAATATTTTTATAACAGTTAAAGTTATACCGAATATTAAATACAACCCCCGAGATCCCAGATCACCGGTCATGAGCATATACATAAAATATACAACTAAAAAGAAAAGAATAAACTCTATAATAGTAAGCAGGAGAGACGCAAAATCTACCTCGCAAAATCTCCGAGAAGATCTCTGGAACAGATACACAGCTCACTCTGCCCTAACACCTGGATCTGCACACAAGGTGCAAGGAGTAATGTGAGTATGAAAACTCAGTAGTAATGAAAATAAATAAGGTCAGAGCAGTAAGAAACACATAAATCAAATGATCAATTCACAATAAGCACATCCTTTCTTTCCAACAATGTATACGTTAAATCATCACGCTTAAAAGCCGATTTCAGTAAAATCATTTGGAAATATACTTGCCAATAGTTCCAACATAACTTTCAAGAAGTTTAGTGTAAAAATGATAAAAGTCATAAAAAGGCCCCTCGGGCAAAACATATTTCATAAGTTCAGAGTGAAAGTGGTAAAATCATAAGTAGCCCCTCAGGCAAAAACATGTATCATAATTAGCCCCTCGGGCATGCCTCACAGTCACTCATAATCATCCCCTCAGCATACCTCACAATCACTCATGCCTCCCAATCATTCATCACTCGGCACTTGCACTCAGTAGGTTCTTGCGCTCACTAGGGGTGTGTTTACAGACTCCGGAGGGGCTCCTTCAGCCCAAGCGCTAATATCAAGCCACCTCGTGGCATTTCATATCCTCACAAATCAGGCCCTTGGCCTCACTCATTCAGAACCTCTCAAAAGCCCCTCGGGCGTATCAGTAAAAAACGGGGTACTCGACCCAAAACATCATTTTTTTTATATCTTAAAATAGTGTCAACAAGGCTGAGTTTCGAAAACAGTAAGCACAATATGACTGAGTGTAAATCATAAATCAACACTGAGGAAATAGCAGTAAAAAGCCCCCAAGGGGTCTAAACAAGTCGGCATGAGGCCCCAAACACGGCTTATAGCCCAAATATAGAAATAGTCTTTAGAACACAATATAACATATGATTTAGAGTAAAATACGCAACACAATAGCTTCCGCGGAGAGGACTAAGTCCAATCCAAAAATCAATGCGCGCCACATACCGTCATCTGATATGTGTGCCATTCTAAAAATGAGAAATATGAAGTCTGGGGTTCCATACCCTCAGGAAAAGATTTATAGCCATCACTTACCTCTATCGGGCCACAACACTAATCCGCGATGCTCTTGCCCCTCAAATTGGCTCCTGATTGCTCCGAATCTAACCAAAACCAGATTAACATCATCAATATATGCTAAAGGAACAAAACAAAACCCAATCGAAAATTATCAATTTAGACACAATTCTCGAAATTCGGCCAAACCCGAGCCCTGGGCTCACGTCTCGAAATCCGATAAAATTATATCACAAGAACCCTTATCCTCCCATGAGTCTGTACATACCAAGAACATCAAAATCGGACCACAATTGCCCACTCAAATTACTAAAAGAAATTTCCAAATTTTTCCTCCCATTTTTTCCAAATTCTCTGCTTAATTCCTCAAATTGCATGGTGAAAATCAAGACAAATTCATAGAATTAAACCAAAATGATTGAAGAATACTTACCACAAGAATCCCACTGAAAATCTCGTCCAAAATCTCCTTCCCCCGAGCTCTCAAATGGAAAAATGAGTTATGGCCAAGAACCCCCGAAATTAGAACTTAAATTGTCTGCCCAAACTTTTACTCTGTGAGATCGCGGAAAAGGCACACGATCGCGAAGAACAAAATGCTGCCCAACCAATATAACCCTATGCGATCGCAGAAACACCTATGTGATCGCGTAAGACAACTCCTCAAAGCAATGTGATCACGACCAGCTTTATGTGATCGCATAGAGTAACTCCATCACCTCATTTCCACACGCGCCCACACAATGGGATCGTAACAAGCCTCACGCGACCACACTATTCTGCCTCCTCCCACTATGCGATCGCAGACCATACATTGGGATCGCATAACACAATTTATGCTGCCTCACCAACCAACCCTATGCGATCTCAGCCTCACAATTGCAATCGCATACAAGGAAACCAGATCAATAAAACACAACAGCAACAACAGCCCTTTTAAGGCCAAACACACTCTGTTAACCACCCGAGGCCCCCGGGACCTCAACCAAACCTACCAACACACCCCATAACATATTTCAAACTTAGTCGAGCCTTCGAAACACCAAAAACAACGCAAAACACCAAAATTACATCAAATTCAAGCGTATGAACTTTGAAACTTCTAAATTTCGCCAATGATGCCGAAACCAACCAAAACACATCTGATTGACCTAAAAATTTTCACACATATCCAAAATGAAATTATGAACCTATTCCAACTATTGGAATTCCATTCCGTCCCCGATAACCTATTTTCCACTGCCGACCGAAAATCGCCAAAAACTAACTTTCGCCAATTCAAGCCTAATTCTACTCCGGATATTAAAACTTCATTCCAAACACATTCCTAAGTCCCAAATCACCTAACGAAGCTATCTGAGCCATAAAATCCATATTCCGAAATTGTTTACAATAAGTCAACTCCCAGTTGACTTTTTCAACTATTAAGCCAAGTTAAGAGACTAAGTGTTTCATTTCTCTCTAAAAAATTGCTCCAAACCCGAGCCAACCAATCTAACATAACATAATGAAGCTGACCCACATTTAATGAAGCAGAAATGGGGGAAACGGGGTTAAACTCTCAGAACGACCGGTCGGGCCGTTACATATTTTCTCCAAGTCTATGTGTCTCTTAGGCATACCTCAGGAACAATGAGGTCCCTTGTCACGACCCAAACTGGAGGATCATGACTAGCACCCGGGCCATACTTGCGGAGCACCAACGAACATTTTACTAATCTTCTTTATTATCTTTAAGGGCTGACGAGATCAATATAAATGGTAGATATGGATCATAAACAATCAACAATGAAAGATAAGGGCATGAATATAAATCACATAGGATGACAAGACTGCTAAAAACTACATATAAGGTACGAGCTACAACGCTGCCATGAAAGATTATACAACCAAAACTAGCCAACAAGGAATACCAAACTATACATGAGTCGACACTTGTGTATGAGCCTCTAAAGGGGCATAAGTGATGCAACATTGACAAAACAGGGCCCCGACATACCCATAATATCTATCACAAAAATGCATACCAAGACCACGGTAAGTCCGGAGAAGGGATTTCACCAATAACCGCTGAACTGGGCAACCTACTGTGGTGGGGGAGCTACGCCTACCTATCTATCAGGACCTGCAGCACGACATGCAGCATCCACAAATAAAGAGGACGTCAGTACGAATAAAGTACTGAGTATGTAAGGCAGGAAATCAAGTAAGAACAGTAATGTAAACAGGGATAGAGAATATACAACCTGTAACATCTGGGTACATCTGAGGGCTAGTGACATGAAATGCAAACATACATATACATAAACTTTTAAAATATACGCCTCTGTGGGCATCATCATCATCATCATATCATACCCAGTCGTTATAGGCTCGGTAAAATGTGTCCGGCCACGTGGATCTCGATAAAAACCAACTGATCAGTGGTTGCACAATAGGTTCTGTACCCGACCGACTATAGCGCAGCTTGGTAGAGTAAAATAGATACATACATATATATATATATATATATATATATATATATATATAATGCATGTAGGACTCACTGGAATCATATTCTGAACCTTTCGGAGTGACGTAAGGTCGATATTCTCCGTACACGTTATTAGGACTAACTCTTCATCAAGAATCTTATAAGAATCAGGAAGTACCACCAACATTGATAACATAAGAATAATAGAAGCAACCTCAACATCAATTATTCCATAATAAGGGAAATAATGTAAGTACTACTAGCTCCTAAGAGTAGAGTATCTTTGGAAGCTCGTCCATTGCATTATGTAAAATCGGAGTTGTGCAAAAGAAGGATAGGGATAGCCTCTCATACCTTGTATATATAATTCCCAACCTCAATCTAGGAGAACTTCATGACTCTTTAATTTACAATAAGAGAAATGACACTATCGTTATCGCTATCGTTTAAGCGACGTAACTATTATCTATCAACCATAACATATTTTACGATGAAACTGACAGCACCTCCCCTATATATATGACTTAACACAAGTCAAAAAAATCACCAAACAGCCCAAACAACATCAATAATAATCATATTAAGCCTCCCAAAATAGTCCACCAACAAACAACATTACTATCAAGCCTTTCGATATATATTTCACAAGTTCTAGCTTCAATGACTTAACCGTAACTTGGATAATATTAAATACATGTAGAGTAAGAGGTTCCTCACCTTTAAACATAAGAAAAACTCCTAATTGACCTTAATTTTCCACGAAATATCCCTCCAATGCTGCCACAACAACAGGGAAGCGAAACTAGCAATCAGTTACGATTTTTCAGTACTAGAATCACTTTAGAAGGCTTGAAATCACTTAGGGTTGATATTAAAAACTTGATGGAGTATATGCAGAACATAAAACCTTTAAAACAACCTCCCACATGAGCTTGAACAACACAAAATGAACAACAACAACAACAAGAAGAAGAAACTTACTAGCGCCACGGGATTCCCAACACTTGATTTGTGTTGTTTGCCTTTTGTTTGGGTCTTGAATCTTCTGAGAACCTTAAGAGGGTGTTTCTAGGGTTCTAAGGTCTAAATATAATGAAAATTAATGACTTAAAACGGATTTTAAGCATATTATATATATCCATCTCTTAAACCGACTATGTGGGACCCATAGAGAGGTGCTTAGCGCAGTCTCGCGAAAATGCGAATATCTCTCTATTCTGATATCGTATCGATGAACGGTTAGATGCGTTGGAAACTAGACTCATAGATATCCAGTTTGGAGGGTAGATCACCCCGTAATTCTAATTATAGTGGGAGAAAATATTAGTAACATTTGACCTAAATTGTAAGTAAAACTATGAACCTAAGTTGCGACAACTCTTGTCGACTTTTGTTTCATAACTCGTTTGACTTCGAGACTTATGATATGGATATTATGTGATTCAAATAACTTAAAACACGACCTTTTGATAATATTAACCCCTAGTTCTACCAAAAATACGGGTTACAACATCCTTGATTCGTTTAACTTCTAATACTTGTTAATCACCCTTNTTAGGAACATTCGTCCTCGAATGTAAGGGTTTATGGGAAGCCTAACTCATCGTGGATTCCAACGGAAATTTCCGACCGAGTTTTTCCCCTATAAAATGAATACTAGACAAAGTTTCAAGAAACCAACGTATTGCCTTGCATGGCTAAACAAAGCATTATGGATATGTACATTATCTGCATATCACCATTGTGTGTTAAGGAAGATTATTCTCAAGCTATTGCTTACCTCATAGAGCTGTTTCACCTTCAAATGCGTCATGTGTTCCCTTGGCATCCTCGTTATCTTAATTCTGGAACAGGTAATTAGACTTCATCTCCTCTTCTGCTTCCCTTGTCATTTCTTCCATGTTCTTGTTCCTCCACAATACTTTAACGGAAGCTACATCCTTTGTTCTCAACTTGCGGACTTGTCGATCTAATATAGCCACTGGCACTTCTTCATATGATAGATCTTCTTTAACTTGTACATCTTTGATAGGGACGACCCAAGAAGGGTCTCCAATACATTTCCTCAACATAGATACATGGAATATCGGGTGGACAAATTCCAATTCGTATGGAAATTCTAACTCATTAGAAACCTGTCCAATTCGTCGAAGAATTTTGTATGGACCGATATACCGCGGACTCAGCTTACCCTTCTTCCCAAAATGCATAACACCCTTCATCAGCGAGATCCTCAGGAAAACCCAATCACCAACCTCAAACTCCAGATCACGACGTCGGATATCAGAATAAGAATTTTGCCTGCTTTGTGCCATCCTCAACCGCTCTTGTATCAGTTTCACCTTCTCAATGGCTTGGTGAATCAAATCCGGCCATTATAGTTCTATTTCACAAACTTCGAACCATCCAAGTGGTGATCTACATCTCCTCTCGTATAGTGCCTTGTACGGGGCCATTTAATACTGGAATGGTAGCTATTATTGTAGGAAAATTCTATGAGTGGAAGATAGTCATCCCAATTCCCCTTGAAATCTAGAACACATGCTCGTAGTATATCTTCAAGTGTCTGAATGGTACGTTCAACCTGTCTGTCAGTCTGTGGATAGAATGCAGTGCTGAGATTCACTTGTGTGCCTAAACCCTTCTGAAAAGACCTCCAATAGTTAGCCGCAAATTGCGCTCCTCGGTCTGATATAATAGATATCGGCACACCATGAAGCCTAACAATCTCCTTGATAAACAACTTTTCATAATCTTCAACTGTGTAAGTTGTCTTAACTGGTAGAAAATGGGCACATTTTGTAAGTCGATCAACTATCACCCATATGGAGTCAAGCTTATAATAAGAGCGAGGTAATCCAATAATGAAGTCCATATTAATCACCTCCTATTTCCAGGTCGGAATCTCGATATTCTGAAGAAATCTACTGGGTTTCTGATGTTCGATTTTTACTTGTTCACAATTAGGACACTGGGCTACAAATTCTGCAATAGACTTTTTCATGTTATCCCACCACTACTGCTCCTTAACATCATGATACATCTTTGTCGAGCCAAGATGGATGGAATATCGGGATTGATGAATCCCAATCATAATATTCTCTCTCAACCTTGCCACATCAGGCACACATAACCGGCCCTGGTATCTCAGTACCCCATCTGCTCAGATCTCAAAAGCCATAATTTTACGATGTTGAATGCTCTCTCTCAATCGTACTAAGGTAGGATCTTCATATTTCCGTGCTTTTACCTCGGCTACCAAAGATGATTCTGATGTATTTTGTATAGTAACCCCTCTGTCATCAGAGTCTAACGATCTAATTCTCATATTGGCTAGCTGATGAAGCTCTTTAGTCAACCCCTATCTACCTACCTCAATATGTACTAAGCTTCCCATTGACTTACAACTAAGAGCGTCTGCCACAACATTGGCTTTACCGAGATGGTACAATATCTCAACATCATAATCTTTAACTAATTCAAGCCACCTACGTGCCTCAAATTCAACTCCTTCTGCTTGAAGATGTATTTGTAAACATCTTATGATCTGTGTATAAGTAGTGCCACCATATCTTCAAAGCATATATTACTGCAGCCAACTCCAAATCATGAGTCGGGTAATTCTTTTCATGCTTCTTCAATTGTCTTGATGCATAAGCAATCACCTTCCCGTGTTGCATCAGTACGCACCCCAAACCTATACCCGAGACATAACAATATACCACATAACCTTATGTTCCTTCTGGGAGAGTGAGCACTGGCACAGATGTCAATCGATTCTTTAACTCCTGAAAACTTTGTTCACAAGTGTCAGACCACTGGAACTTAGTAGCTTTCTGTGTTAACTTAGTCAATGGTGTTGATATAGAGGAGAACCCTTGTACAAATCGCCTATAATATCCTGCTAGCCCCAGGAAGCTGCGAACTTCTGATGGTGTTGTAGGTCTCGGCCAATTCTTTACTGCATCGATATTTTGAGTGTCGACACTAATACCCTCTTCAAATATCACATGTCCAAGGAATGCTACTGAGTTCAGCCAAAATTCACATTTGGAAAGCTTAGAATATAACTCACGATTCTGAAGCATCTGTAATACTATCCGCAAGTGGCCCGCATGTTCCACCTCCGAACGAGAATACACCAAAATGTCATCAATGAATACGATCACGAACATATCAAGATAGGGCTTGAATACAGTATTCATGAGATCCATAAAAGCTGTTGGGGCATTTGTTAGCCCGAACGACATCAACAAGAACTCAAAGTGCCCGTATCTTGTCTGGAAGGCCGTCTTTGGAATATCCTTCTCCTTAACCCTCAACTGATGATACCCGGAACGTAAGTCAATCTTGGAGAAATCCTTGGAAGTGGGTACTTATTCTTTATGGTAAACTTATTCAACTTTCGATAATCAACACACATCTTTAACGGCCCGTCTTTCTTCCGCACGAACAGGACCGGTGCACCCCAAGGTGAAGTGCTAGGCCTAATAAATCCCTTATCCAGCAAGTCCTTCAGCTGTTCCTTCAACTCTTGCAACTCTTCCAGGGCCATCCTGTATGGAGAAATAGATATGGGTTGAATGTCAAGAAACACATCAATACTAAAACCAATCTCCCTTTCAGGAGGAAGGCCTGGGAGTTCATCTGGGAAAACATCTAGAAATTCATTGACCACGGGGATTGATTGTAGAGCAGGAGGCTTCGTCTCCGCATCCCTAATGTGAACGAGATGATAAATGTACCCTTTTGAGATCATCTTCCTTACCTTAAAATAGGAAATAAACCTACCTTTCTGCGTAGCAATGTTCCCTTTCCATTCAATGACGGGTTCATCAGGAAATTGAAACCTAACCATCTTTGTTCGACAATCAACATTTTCATAGCATGAGGCCAACCAGTCCATTCCCATTATCACGTCGAAATCAACCATTTCTAATTCAAATAAATTCGCCGAGTTTTGACGACTACAAATCATCACTGTGCAACCTCTATATACCCTTCTAGCAATCACAGAAACTCCTATAGCCGTAAAAGGTGTAACATATGATAATGTAGATCCTGGATTAATCAACACATATACATTGTAAGAAAACACAGAAAATATACCTATAACAAAATCCTGAGACGACTCGAGATCCTGTCGACCTACTAGAGCGTAGGTTCAATTTTGAGCACCACTCGAACTCGGCACTGCACTTCTACCTCTACCACGACTTGTCGACTGCTCAAAACCCCATTCTGTAGGTCGAACTGATGAGGAAGAACCAGACACAGATCAAGTTGGCTGAGCCATACCACCACCTTCTCTGTTAGGACAATCCCGCATCATATGGCCAGGCTGTCCGCAAGAATAGCATGCACTTGAACCTCAACGGCACAGTCCATAGTGGGCCTTGCCACACTGATCACAACGGGGTGTTGGGGGTCTCGTCTAACTAGTATCCCTATGATATTGTGATCCTGATGCCCGTGAACTCTGACCTGGACTAGAATAGGTAAATCTATCATACCGAGGCCTCTGAAATTGTAGAGGAGCACTATCTACAGGTGGCGTTGAACTCCTCGAAGACTGGGCCTAACACTACCTCTCAAGTCATGAGAATACCCTACAAATCTCGCCCTCTTATGCAGGCCCCTATCCTGCTCCATATCTTCCCTTTGCTGGCGCTTACGATCCTCTAGGGTCTGGGCATAAGCCTGAATACGAGAAATATCCATGCCCTCCAACAAGGAGGCTGTCGTGCACTCATTTATCAGATGTGGTCCCAACCCGTTCACGAACATATGCACCCTATCACTCATCTCCGCCACCATATGAGGAGAATACTTTGTTAAAGAATCAAATTGCGTGCTATACTCTCGCACACTCATATTATCTTGTCTAAGGTTCAAGAACTTATCAGCTTTACCTCGTCCTATCTCAACTGGAAAATAGTGACGAAGAAAGGCCTCAGAAAATTCCTTCCACACAACTGGAGGGGCGTTCAGACCTCTAGATCTCTCCCAACTATCATACCAGAAAATCACTAAATCCCGTAACCGATAAGAAGCCAACTCTACATCCTCTTTATTTGTAGCATGCATAACCCGTAGTGTACGATGAACCTGGTCAATAAACGTTTGCGGGTCCTCCTTAGGATCTGATCTGGTAAACACTGGAGGGTCTAGATTAATAAAATCACAAATTTTCGTACTATCCGGTTTATCAACAACACTGGTATTTTGCCTCTGAGCCTGAGCAGCTACCAAGCTAGTCAACAGCTGCAATGCACTCTGAATATCCTGGTCTGTAGTGCCAGACGGAGGAACTGGTGGTGCTGGGTGCCTCCTAATATCCTCTAGATGATACGGAGTAGATGAGGTATGAGACGGCATCTCACTCTAAGCCTCACTTTGTCCTGCTCTGGCTTGAGGCACCTGACCGGTACCCTCTCCCGCAGCTATATCAAGTCGTCTACTAATCGCTTGCTTCCTAGTCGAAGGCATCACTGAAAGAAAACAAGTTTAATATTATATATGAACACTAAAGACTAAACTCTACGCACGATCTAGATTAAGGAAAAAGGAAATAACCCTAGATGTCATGTAGTCTCCTGATTATAAATGTGGCACGCTACACATCCATAATCAATACTCTACTAGACACGGCTCATACACAACCCCTAAGACAGACCTGCTCTGATGACAAGTTTGTCACGACCCAAACTAGAGGATCATGACTAGAACCCGGATCATACTTGTCGAGCACCAACGAACATTTTTATCTAATCTTCTTTATTATCTTTAAGGGCTGACAAGATCAATATAAATGGTAGATATGGATCATGAACAATCAACAATGAAAGATAAGGACATGAACATACATCACATGGGATGACAAGACTGCTAAGAAACTACATATAAGTGCGAGCTACAATGATTCCATGAAATATTATACAATCAAAATTAGCCAACAAGGCATACCAAACTATACATGAGTCGACACCTGTCTATGAGCCTCTAAAGGGGCATAAGTGATGCAACATTGCCGAAACAGGGCCCCGACATACCAATAATATCTATAACAAAAATGCATACCAAGACCAAAGCAAGTCCGAAGAAGGGATACTGACATGAAATGAGTGATACATGCATACATACACATAAATTTTTATAACATATGCCTTTGTGGGCATCGTTATCATCATATCATACTTGGACGTAATAGGCTCGATAAAACGTACCCGGCCACGTGGAGCACGGTAAAACCCAACTGATCAGTGGTTGCACAATAGGTGTCGTACCCGACCAACTATAGCGTGGCTCGGTAGAGTAAAATAGATTCATACATATAAAATGCATGTAGGACTCATTGGAATCATATTTTGAACCTTTTGGAGTGACGTAAGGTCGATATTCTCCATACACGTTATTAGGACTAACTCTTCATCAAGAATCTTATAAGAATCAGGAAGTACCAACAACATTTATAACATAAGGATAACAGAATCAACCTCAACATCAATTATTCCATAAGAAGGGAAACAATGCAAGTACTACTAGCTCCTAAGAGTAGAGTATCTTTGGAAGATCGTCCATTGCATTATGTACAATCGGAGTCATGCAAAAGAAGGAAAGGGATAGCCTCTCATACCTTGTACATATACTGCCCAACCTCAAGCAATGCAAACGTCACTACTCCTTAATCTACAATAAGAGAAACGACACTATCGTTATCATTTAAGCGTCGTAACTATTATGTATCGACCATAACATATTTTACGATGAAACAGACAACACCTACCCTATATATATGACTTCACACAAGTCAAAACAATCACCAACATCCCAAACAACATCAATAATAATCATATTGAGCCTCCCAAAACAATCCACCAACCAACAACATTACTATCAAGCCTTTCAATATATATTTCACAAGTTCTAGCTTTAATGACGTAGTCGTAACATGGATAATCTTAAATACATGTAGAGTAAGAGGTTCCTCACCTTTAAACAGAAATAACAACTCCAACTTGACCTTAATTTTCCACGAAATATCCCTCCAATGCTTCCACAACAACAGGGAAGCAAAACTAGCAATCAATTAGGGTTTTTCGATACTAGAATCACTTTAGAAGTCTTGAAATCACTTAGGGTTGATATTAAAAACTTGAGCAACACAAAATGAACAACAACAACAAGAATAAGAAACTTACTAGCGCCACGGGATTCCCGACACTTGATTTGTGTTGTTTGCCCTTTGTTTGGGTCTTGAATCTTGAGAGAACGTTAAGAGGGTGTTTCTAGGGTTCTAAGGTCTAAATATACTGAAAATGAATGACTTAAAACGGATTTTAAGCATATTATATATATCCATTTCTCTTAAACCGACTATGTGGGACCCATAGAGAGGTGCTTAGCGCAGTCTCGCGAAAATGCGAATATCTCTCTATTATGATATCGTATCGATGAACGGTTAGATGCGTTGGAAACTAGAATCATAGATATCCAATTTGAAGGGTAGATCACCCCGTAATTCTAATTATATTGGGAGAAAATATTAGTAACATTTGACCTAAATTTTAAGTAAAACTATGAACCTAAGTTGCGACAACTCTTGTCGACTTTTGTTTCATAACTCGTTTGACTTCGAGACTTATGATACGGATATTATTTGATTCAAATAACTTAAACCACGACCTCTTGAGAATATTAAGCACCCCTAGGTCTACCAAAAATACGGGTTACAACATCCTTGATTCGTTTAACTTCTAATACTTGTTAATCAACTTTATATACTATTGTATCATTTAAGACCAATAGGATTAATTTCTTATCATCTCAAAGATAATATCTTCTCATATTTACGTCGACTAACTTATAATCCACCAGTACCTAATACTCCACAGCACCATCACCATCCAACTCATTATCCACAAACCACCACTTACCACACTCCTCAAAACGTACCACAGCCTACCCCTGATTCCCAAAACTCAACCAATGACCACCATTATATCTAGATTTCCAGAGTCCATCAAAGAAACCCCATGTACATGGAAACTTTACCCCATACCCCACAACAGACCCTATACATACTCGAATCCACCGAGAAGGACCTGCTCATCAAAAAACATGGTGGAAGAACTCAAGGAACTTACTGGCAGAGTTCAAAGTGTCGAAGGGGGAAAAGGTATTGAGGGTTTGAATTATGAAGATTTGTGTGTTCAGCCAGACGTAGAACTGCCAAAGGGTTACAAACCTCCTAAGTTCGAAATGTTCGACGGGACTGGTGATTCGAAGGTGCACTTGATAACGTATTGTGACAAGCTTGTAGGGGTTGGCAAGGATGAAAGAATCCACATGAAGTTGTTCATGAGAAGCCTCACTGGAGACACCCTGTCTTGGTACATCATTAGAATCCAAAGAAATGGGTTAATTGGGTGAGCATGCCATTGAATTTCATGGATCGGTTCAGGTTTAACACAGAAAATGCACCAGACATTTTCTACATTCAGAATCTCAAGAAGAAGCCAACGAAAACTTTCCGCGAGTATGCTACTCGGTAGAGGTCTAAAGCTGCAAAAGTAAGGCCAGCACTGGAAGAAGAACAGATGAATAAGTTCTTCGTCAGAGCTCAGAATCCGCAGTACTACGAAAGACTGATGGCTATTGAAAACCATATATTTTCTGACATCATCAAGTTGGGGGAAAGAATAGAAGAAGGAATCAAAAGCAGAATGTTGACAGATTTTGAGGCGCTCCAAGCCACAAATAAAGCCTTACAGTCAGGAGCTATCTCCAAGAAGAAAGAAGCAGGTGCGATGAGGGTAGTCCAAGATCCAAAGTCTCCTCTTACATACCAAACACCCCCACACACATATCAGCCTTCACCTCCCAGATACCAACAACCTGTCGCCACTTACCATACTTATAACACCCAACCAGCATACTAGCACTCACCACCAGTCCGCCAAAACTACCAAAAACCTAGACCAAATTTCGACCGCATATCACCTAGACAATGCACCCCAATTTCTGAACCCATAGACCAGTTGTATGAGAGACTGAAGGCTGCCAGTTATGTCACTCACATTCCTGCTGCTGCTATGGAGAACTCTTCTCAGTGGATCAACCCAAATAAGGCATGTGCCCATCACTCAGGCATGAAGAGTCATACTATTGATTAGTGTCGTACTTTAAAGGATAAGATTCATACATTAATTGACACCAAAGTCATACAGGAAAAGGAGGTTGCACCCAATGTCTGTAACAATCCTCTCCCGGATCATAGAGGTGAAGGGGTAAACATGATAGATACCGATGAAGAATGGGACTCGGAGGGGTCAATTGGACTCATTCGAGAAGGGGATAATCCTAAAACATCTCCAGTCACTCTCACACCTATCGTGGTATAAACTCAGGCACCAATTGAAGTTGAGGTAGCCGCACCAACTCCGTTTGAGGTTGAAGTGACAACACCCTTCACTGTGATGGTGGAACCTGAGTCATCTTTTAAGTATAATGTTATACCTTGGGATTATGTTGTGGAAGAAAGAAGGAAAGGAAAGGCAAAAATGGAAGAAACATGTGCAGCGTAAGGCATGACCAGAATTGGTAGGGCTTATACACCCGAGCATCTGGGAGGAACAAGCAAAGAAGCTGCCTCTAAGACGTCTGTCATTGAGACTGACCCAGATGATATTTGGGGAAAGGTGCAGGCGAGAGAATATTTTGTGGTCGATCATCTGAACGAAACCCCTGCTCAAATATCCATTTTATCACTGCTTCAAAACTCCGAGGCACATGGGAATTCCTTGATGAAAGTGTTAAATGAAGCCTATGTACCCAATAACATCACCAGTGGAGAGATGGAAAACATGGTAGGGAAAGTGTTGGAAAGCCACAAAATCACTTTTCACGAAGATGGGTTTCCACCGAAAGGACTGAGTCACAACAGGGCACTGCATGTCATAGTGCAGTTTGAGCACAAATTCATTGCCAGGGTCCTGATAGATGGGGGTTCGAGTCTCAAGATATGTCCATTAACTAATTTGAAAAGATTGGGTAAGGGTCTGCATGAGATACGAGCAGTGAGTATGAATGTGAAATCATTTTATGGGTCTCAAAGGGCCACAATTGGGGAGACCAACCTCAGCCTACATATGGGCCCGACCTGGTTCGATGTTGAGTTTCAAGTATTGGATATATCTGCTACATACAATATGTTGTTGGGGAGACCATGGATACATGTTGCTGGGGTCGTGGCTTCTACTCTACATCAGGCCATGAAGTATGAGTGGAACCATCAGGAAGTGATCATCCACGAGGACGGAAGTAACCCCATTTACACCAATGAAATTATTCTATCCATCGAGAATAGAAAGAAGTTGGGTGGAGAAACATACCATCACGTCGAGCGCGTCAACGCAATTGAGAAAGACAAATTGTGGAGCAGTAAGATAGAAAGCATATTGTCATGGACAGGGTATGAACCTTGAAAGGGTCTCGGCAAGAATCTCCAGGGGATCACCAAACTGATACAGCTAAAGCGTCACGGGATAACTTTTGGTCTTGGGTATGAATACACCTAGTACGAGTATCAGAATTGGTCGCCACCATGGTGTGGTCCTTATTACCCTCTAGATTAACCAGTATCATATTTGAGCCAGTCATTTCATCAAGCTGACATGATGTGTGGGTCCGAAGAAGATGAAGTTCTAGCTGGTATAAGGAATCTGTTTCTGGATGATGAAGACATGGACTACAGTGTGATAGTTGAGGAGGAGGAGGAGGAGGAAGGTCTTATTATTCAGACAATGGAGAAGAGAGTTGTTCTCAAGAATTGGACTGATGCACCATCAAGGGCCCGTCGAGTTCCTGGGTAGCCTTGCAATTAGAATCATTTATTTTTTAAAGCAATTTTATGGGAATTTAAGACATTTTCAGTATTTTGTTTTTAAACGTTCTTGTTTTGAAATAATTGCTCGAATCATTGAACTGCATTTGTTTAACGTTTTTAAATATTTATCAATGGATTTTTGTTTTAGTATTTATTATTATCCTTTACATTTTCTCTTTACAACGTTATTATTACTTCTCCTGATGAACCTACGACTGTGACATGTAATGAGATAACGAAACATAAGAATAGTAATTCAGAGGATCTGGAAGAGAATATAATACTTGAGGAAATTGTCAAAGAAGTGGAAAATTTTGAAAATAAGCCTAAGTACAATTTGGATGAGACTGAAACAGTTAATTTGGGAGACTTTGAAGCAGTCAAGGAAACTCGTGTAAGCATTCACCTATCATCGTGAGAGAAAGAAGAATACATCTGGTTCTTGAAGGAGTACGAGAACATTTTTGCATGGTCCAATGATGATATGACCGGTTTGAGCACGTCAATAGTGGCTCATAAACTAACTACCAACCATATGTGTCCTCCTATAAGAAGAAGCTCAGAAATTTCAGGCCATATATGAGTCTGAAAATAAAAGAGGAAGTCACCAAGCATATCAAAACTAAGGTTCTCAGAGTGGTTGAATATCCGACCTGGTTGGCTAACATTGTGTCAGTTCCAAAGAAAGATGGGAAAGTCAGAGTGTGTGTCGACTATCAGGACATAAACAGAGCAAGTCTCAAAGATGATTTCCCGTTTCCCAATATACACATATTGATCGACAATTGTGCCAAGCATGAACTCTAATCCTTTGTGGATTTCTTCGTGGGATATCATCAGATCTGGATAGATGAAGAGGATGCCGAAAAGACAGCCTTTATCACACCATGGGGAGTATATTGCTATAAAATGATGTTGTTCGGACTAAAGAATGTTGGATCTTCTTACATGAGGGCCATGATAACCATTTTCCATGATATGATACACAAGGAGATAGAGAATACGAACCATTTTCCCCTTGACTGCCTTCTCCACGGGGAAGTTAGCAAAATGGCAGATATTGCTAAGTGAGTTTGACATCATCTATGTAACTGAGAAGGCAGTCAAGGGGAAAGCGTTAGCAGATCATTTGGCAAAAAATCCTGTAGGTGGAGAATACGAACCACAGAAAACGTATTTTCCCGATGAAGAGGTATCATTCATAGGAGAAGATATCACTGAAACCTATGATGGTTAGAGAATGTTCTTCGATGGAGCTGCAAATTTCAAAGGAGTAGGTATTGGAGCAGTTTTAGTATCATAGATAGGTCAACACTATCCAGTATCCGCAAAGCTTAGGTTTCCATGTACCAACAATATGGTAGAATATGAGGCTTGCATCTTGGGACTCAAGCTGGCCATTGACATGAACGTTAAGGAATTGCTGGTAATTGGTGACTCAGAACTTTTAGTACATCAGGTTCTAGGAGAATGGGCTACAAAGAATACCAAAATACTATCGTATTTGTACTGTGTACAAGAATTGATGAAGAGATTCACAAAGATAGAGTTCAAACATGTTCCGAGAATCCAGAATGAGTTCGCAGATGCATTGGCCACTCTATCTTCCATGATACAACACCCAGACAAGAATTTCATCGATCCTATCCCGGTAGAGATTCATAATCAGCCAGCTTATTATGCTCGTGTTGAAGAAGAAATTGATGGAAATCCATGGTTCCATGACATTAAAAAATATTTGGCAAAAGGAGAATACCCAGAGCACGCAAATCATACGCTGAAACACACACTCCGAAGATTATCTAACCATTTCTTCCAAAATGGAGGAATTCTATAATGAAGGACTCCGGATCTGGTAATGTAACGACCCGGTCGGTCGTTCCGAGAGTTTAGCCATGTTTCCCCTATTTCTCCTTCATTTTGTGTGGTTCAGATCTTGTGTGTTTTGTTGTTTTGGTTGGCTTGGGTTCGGAGTGGTCGTGGTGAGAAATGAGACACTTAGTCTATTAAGTTGGCCTTATGGTTAGAAAAGTCAACCGGAAGTTAACTATTTGATAAACGACCTCCAAATGTGGATTTTATGGCTCGGATAACTTCGTTAGGTGATTTGGGACTTAGGAGTGTGTTCAGAATGGGGTTTTGATGTCCGGAGTAGAACTAGGCTTGAATTGGTGAAATTGAGTTTTTGGCGATTTCCGATCGGCAGCAGATATAGGCTATCGGGTTCGGAATGGAATTCTGAAGTTTGATCAGGTTCATAGTGTCATTTTGGATGTCTGTGCAAAATTTCAGGTCAATCGGACGTGTTTTGGGTGGTTTCGACATCTTTGGTAGAATTTAGAAATCTCAAAGTTCATAGGCTTGAATTCGATATGATTTTGGTGTTTTAGCATTGTCTTGCGTGTTTCGAAGGCTCGACAAATTTTGAATAAGGTTATGGACGTGTTGGTATGTTTGGTTGAGGTCCCGAGGGCCTCAGGCATGTTTCAGGAGGTTAATGGATCAAGTTTTGATGTTGGAAATTGCAGATTTTGCTGGTGTTCAGTTCTTGTTATCTTCTATGTGATCGCAAGGGTACGGATGCGATCGCATAGAAGAAAAAAAATAGCTTCCTCAGAATAAGCCTATGATATCGCATCCGTAGCCTTGCGATCGCATAGAAGAAAACCAGAACTGAACACCATAGGCTTGTTCTGAGGAAGCTATTTTTTTTCTTCTATGTGATCGCCTAAGTGGGGCCGCGATCGCGTAACAGAGAAAATAGGAAGTAGTGAGATCGCGTAGGTGTTTGGGTGCATGGGTGGTCTGCCCGTTTACTCTGTGTGAACGCATGGGGGAGGACGCGAACGCGTAGAGTGGGATTTTCCTGTGCTTCGCGAACGCGTTCCTTGAGATGCGAATGCACTGAAGAAATATATAAGTGTTGGCCAGTGTTTTCAAAAAGACATTTTTGCGAATTTTAGTCTATCTTCTCCATTGTTGGGCGAATTTTGAAGCTTTTGAGAGGGATTAAAGGGGGAATCAAAGGAGAACATTTGGAGGTAAGATTTTTTACTTCATAACTCGATCCTATGTTGATTTCTAAGAGATTAAACCTGAAATTAGTGGATTTTAAACCCAAATTTGGGGGAGTTAGGGCATGGAAAATGGAGACTTTGATTGAGTGGTTGAAGAGGAAATTGTGGTCTGATTTTGATGTTCTTAGTATGTGTAGACTCGTGGAAGAATGAGGATTCCGTTTTTGATTCGAGGGGGCAAGAGTATCATGGAGTAGCTTTTTGGACCGGTTGAGGTAAGTAATGACTGTAAATCTCGTCCTGAGGGTATGAAATCCCGGACTTCGTATTTTCTAACTATTTTTGGAGTGGCGCACATGCCGGATGACGAGTGTGTGGCTTGAACTGATTGGGGATTTGGACTTCGTCCTTCCCCTGGAACCTATTGAGTTGCGTATTTACTTTTAAATCATATGTCAAATCGTGTTTTCAGACTATGGTTATATTTGGGCCATAAGCCATGTTGGGGACTTGAGCCGACCTATTTAGACCCCTTGGGGATTTTACTGCTATTCCTCACTGTGTTGACTTATGATTTACACTCAGCCATATTACGTATAACTTATTTCGCAACTCAATCTTATTTACACTATTTTGAGATAAAAATGATATTTTGGGTCGAGTACCCCGTTTTACTGATAGCCCGAGTGGCTTTTTGAGATATTTCTGATTGAGTGTGGCCGAGGGCCTATGTAGTGAGGATGCTATGGGATCGGGCTGCATGCCGCAGCATGTTACATTGTTCATGATATGTGAGAGGCCGAGGGCCTGAATGATTATGCCACGAGATGGCTCGATATTAGTGCTTGGGCTATAGGAGCCCCTCCGGAGTCTGTACACACCCCCATTGAGCGCAGGTACCTACTGAGTGGGAGCACCGAGTGCCGAGTGACGAGTGATTGGGAGGTATGAGTGGCTGTGAGGTTACCCAAACGGATGATTATGAGTGACTGTGAGGTATGCCCGAGGGGCTGATTCTGAGTGATGTTACGCCCGAGGGGCTGATTCTGAGTGATGTTACGCCCGAGGGGCAGTTTCTGATGCATGTTTTGCCCGAGAGGCTTTTTATGATTTTTATCATATTTACACTAAAATTTTTGAAAGTTATGTTGAAACTGTTGGCAAGTATATTCTCAAATGATTTTTACTGAAATCAATTTTTTAAGCGTGATGATTTAACGTATACATCGTTGGAAAGAAAGACTGTGCTTATTGTGAAATGATGATTTGACTTTATGTGTTTCTTACTGCTTAGACCTGATTTGTTTTCATTACTACTGAGTTGGCATACTCACATTACTCCATGCACCTTGTGTGCAGATCCAGGTGCTAGGGCAGAATGAGCTGTGTATCTGTTCCAAAGACTTTTTGTAGATTTTGCGAGGTAGCTGCACGAGTCCACAGCCCTACTCTCTCCTAGTTACTATTATAGAGTTTATTTTCCAGAGTTGTATATTTTCTGTAGATGCTCATGACCAGTGGCTCCGAGATCTTGGGGTTGTATTTAATATTTGGTGTAGTTTTATCTGTTTTAAACTATTAAACAAAACCTTTATGGATTACCAGTTCAGTAATGATATAAATGAAAGATTATTTACGTTTGAGCGTTAATTTTGGATGGCCTACTTCCACGATAGGCGCCATCACGACTAGTTTAGATTTGGGATCGTGACAAGTTGGTATCAAATCCCTAGGTTACATAGGACTCACCGGTCATGAGCAGGTTTAGTAGAGTCTTGCAGATCGGTACGGAGACGTCTGTACTTATCTTCGAGAGGCTACAGAACCCTTAGGAAAATCTCACATTCTTGAATTCTTGTCATGCGAATCCATTTTATTCAGCCAAAATCGTAACTCTTGAATTCCTTCCATGTATTCGAATGCACACGTGAGCGCTTGGTATCAGCTGTGCATCGACGGCTTGTGACTTCCATGGATGAGATGTGATTTTATCATGTTGATAATGGGCTAGTCTAGAGGATTTGAGGCCGAAATTCTTTTTGTGTCTTGAGCGCTGAGATTTCATTGTGTCAGCACATGTGTTTGGGGACTTATATGCCCGTTGGTGTCCTTATTGATGGGACTTTGTGACTGGATGACTATGTGGTGAGTGTGATATGAGGGTGAGATGTTTTCATATCGCTTGGTCGTGACAAAAAGGGATGGGCTGGATATGTAGCAAGAACTATTGAATGTTTGACTTCTGTCTGGAGTTGGCACATGGCCTCGAGTCGTGAGTGTATGGGAAGACCTCTTATGTTGTTCAGTTGTGGAGTGAAGCGGATCCTTCTATTGTGTTATGAGTTCCTGGTGATGTCTTTTGGGCTGATCATTTCCCCAGTAGCGTTCATGTATTTGATTAATGTTGTATTCCAGCCGTATTAGCACTCCTTCGTTATTGTATTCATTGATGGAATCCTAGCATATACGCGTAGCCAGGGGTAGCATACTCAGTATTTGAGTACGGCATTATAAGGATTCAGGGAGGAGAAGCTCTATGCAAAGTTCTCCAAGTGTGAATTTTTGGCTCAGTTCAGTAGCATTCTTGGGGCACGTGGTGTCCAGTGAGGGTATCCAGGTAGTCAAACGAGTATGGAGAGAGCTTCCAAAAGCTCAAGATTTCTTTGACCCCGGCTCCAGTGTTAGTTCTGCCATCAACTTCAGGTTCTTATACCGCATATTATGATGCATCGAGGGTAGGCGTTGGTTGTGTTTAGATGCTGAAGGATAAAGTGATTGCGTAATAGGTATGATGTTTGGAAGGGTATGGAAAGAGATGAGTTTGAGACTAAGCAGGCAGGGATATCCTCCGCGGGATGTCCTGAGGTTGTGTGATCCTTAGGTGATTCTGTGGTAAGTCCTCTTTTATTAGAAATTGATATATATTGTAATTCGAGTTAGATTGCTTGTGGAAGTTGGCATGACTATTACAATGGTGAATGTGACATTTGAGTACGATGTGGAATATCAAATGGTTTGTGTCATATGAGCTTATGAAGGATTTAGTTGAATCTCACTGCAGTATGGTGACAGTGATAGCTTATGGGCATTGTGATTTATTGCTTGTCTGGGTCATTGGATTTGATCCAAGTGGGGGAGGTTGTTAATTATAAGTTGATTGCACGATTATGTGTTGTATTGGTTTCAGTTTGAGGTATATTGGTGGATCAGTTATGACCTACAGAGGTGGAGTCTGGGAATGACTCGAGTGATGGGAATTTTTGATACATGTTGTAAAGTACTCTATGGGTAAAGGAATTTTATTGAATGATTGAGTTGTAATTGAAAAAGGTGTAGTGTGTGCAGTGTAGGATTTTCTTGTTGCTTCGAATGTGTGGACTACTTCCTAGTATGTTACTGTGCAAATGGGGTTAGGTCGTTTGATCTGTTCGATCAGTTTAACCGAGATTTGTGTAGAGTGGATGACTCTCGAGAATGGTTCTGATGGATTCAAGGTTATACGTAACAATTGGGAATCTTCAAAATGTGTATTTGGCTAGAAATTGAGGTCTACATTGGAGGGTGTCAATATTTGTGGCATTCTTATATCATTATGGGTTCTACATATCAGTATCAGGAAAGTGAAGGTAATGGCTTTAGATTCACAGGAAGTCTCTTCAGGGTAAGTATTTTGAATGTGATGCTTTTGGGGATGATTGAGAGAGTATCCAGCAGCTTATGAGCCTTAGACAGTATGGTTTTATGCTTGAGTCTCATGTGGTGAGCCTGGGGTAAGATTTGCGGTATTATGGCTAGAAGAAGTATCAATTCGAAGGCCAGTCAGAAGGAACTTGGATAAATAGGACAGCTTGGTAGTAGGTCGGATCGGCATGATAAGGGATATTATTAGTTCCTTAAGTAAGAGGTAATGAGTTTTATAGGTGTTTCTTGGCAATATTTTGGGGTATTGGTGACCTGCATAGCTTGGTTGAGTTAGAAGGAATTAGTCCTGACGGTTTAGTGTTGTACAAATGGGGTACGGAGAGTTCCTGATGGTTTCTACCACGGTTAGAGATGTATATTTTTATACTGGCGTGAGGTGCAGGTGATATATAGTGATTTTGCTTCTAGATGAGATCAAATGGAAGGTTCTTAGCTAGTCGGGTAGTAGTTGCTCGTGGCTCGGAAGGGATCATGAAGTTCTCATATTTATCATAGGATGGGATGGCATAGGCGGTACATTGTGTAGAGTTGAGATTTGCATGTGTGAGGTCATGGTTCAGTTCTAGAAGGAAGGTCAAATCTCTTAGGTAGCATTTATAGTTTCTGATGGCTAGGTAGATGATATCACTCATTGGGTGGTTTGATGAAGGCGTACATTTCAGAAAAGGAAATGGGTTTGAGTTAAGAGTACTGCAGTGGTATTGCGACGCTCTCTTATTGGATCGACTGCTGATATTCAAGGTTGCTTGGTGACACGGAATATTTGTAGGGGTATCCCTCGTGGGATGATTGAGTATTAGGGATGTGTTATATATTCGAGCGGTGGAGTTGGGATCAGATATGGTAATTTGTGCGCTTTATGGGCTTCGAGATCGAGAGTTCTCATAATCAGATTATTTTTGTGGTTGTGGATTGCAAGGATACGAGTAAAGCTAGTCAGATGTTAGTATGTGCCATGATTCGGTCATTGTGAACTTTCGAAGAGTTATCTATCTGTTGCAGGTGACCAAAGTTGATTTAGGGTTCATTGGTAGGCCCAGTATGGGTGTGTGTTCTGCACCGGGCCGGAATTGTTGACTCCGAATTTCTATTGTTGAGGGATGTACCATTCGATTGTCATTAAGTTTATTCATCATCTAAAGTGATGTAAGTTACCCTTCGGTGTTGCGAGGAGTTATGATTGTTGATTATATGCACCTATGGTGCGGATCTATATGAGTATTGCGGATTAAGACGTATTGGTTATGTTCTCTCGGGTTCATGTGGCATGGTGTAGTCTGATACCCATGGTTATGGCAATGCACTTTGAGCACTTGATCTTGAATTGTGCATGGTTATTAATTTTGAGCCAGGTGGCTGGAAGTATTTCATGTGACCCAGCGTTTGGATGGTATCACGCATTGTAGCAGAGTTATGTAGAGGTATGATCCTAGGTGTCGGATTCGTGTGTTTTGGTTTTACGATGTGTGCCAGGCCCGTAGCATGGTGTTGTGATGGTACTTGTTGAGCTGGCGGGGTAGTCCTGTCGTGTGAATCTTTTCTATGATTAAGTATGTTTGTATGTTGTTGTGGGGTGCACGAGTTGCACAGGCTATGGCTCCGGATGATATTGATGCGTCATGTTACTAGAGTGTTTGTGGTAGATGAGATGAGGTCGTCGGACCTAGAATGGGTACTTTTGGATCTAGTTGCAGTATATTTGTGAGGATATTGATGCTGATCGGATGAATTGTTGCTAGTTCCGAGGTGTTTCTTCCATCATCGGCAGTATATGACAGTGTTAGAGCGAGGCATTGCTTGATAAGAGTATATGTACCGGTATTGGGTTATTTTGAGCCGCTATTGTGATTAGGAGTTATCTCTATGGGTGTTCGAGTCATGCAATATATTATGTGATTACATCTTGGGTTACGGATATGTCTTAATATAGCGTGTTCAAACTTGTCCAGTTTATAGTTGTGGAATTTTGATCTTACAAATTGTTTCAGAGGTGGAAATTTGGTTCTAAGGTCTATGAGTCAGAATTGGATTTCAAATTTTTAACTGTGTTGTGCTATTGGACCTATATAGGATAGGGTGATGTGGGATCACCCCCCGAGTTTGTGCATGGTGGATTATACGGCAATTTTGGTGGTGTTTGGAACAACTCTAGGCACGTTCGAGGAAGAACGTATGTTTAAGTGGGGGAGAATGTTACAACCCGGTCCGTCGTTTCGAGAGTTTAGCCATGTTTCCCCTATTTCTCCTTCATTTTGTGTGGTTCATCTCTTGTGTGTTTTGTTGGTTTGGTTGGCTCGAGTTCGGAGTGGTCGTGGTGAGAAATGAGACACTTAGTCTCTTAAGTTGTCCTTATGGTTAGAAAAGTCAACCGGAAGTTGATTATTTGATAAACAACCTCGGAATGTGTATTTTATGGCTCAGATAGCTTCATTAGGTGATTTAGGACTTAGGAGTGTGTTCGAAATGGGGTTTTGATGTCCGGAGTAGAATTAGCCTTGAATTGGCGAAATTCAGTTTTTGGCGATTTCCATTCGGCAGTGGAAAATAGGCTATTGGGGTCGGAATGGAATTCCGGAAGTTTGAGCATGTTTGTAGTGTCATTTTGGATGTGTGTGAAAAATTTCAGGTCAATCGGACGTGTTTTGGGTGGTTTCGACATCTTTGGTAGAATTTAGAAATCTCAAAGTTCATAGGCTTGAATCCGATGTGATTTTTGTGTTTTGGCATTTTTTTGGCTGTTTTGAAGGCTCGACTAAGTTTGAATAAGGTTATGGGACGTGTTGGTATGTTTGGTTGAGGTCCCGAGTGCCTCGTGTCTGTTTCGGGAGGTTAACGGATCAAGTTTTGATGTTGGAAATTGCAGATTTTGCTGGTGTTCAGTTCTGGTTTTCTTCTATGCGATCGCAAGGTAAAGGATGCGATCGCATAGGATTGTTCTGAGGCAGCTCTTTTTTTTCTTTTATGTGATCACCTATCTGGGCCCGCGATCGCGTAAGTGAGGGAAGGGGAAGCAGTGCGATCTCGTTTAGCCTGATGCGATCACGTAGGTGTTTGGACGCGTGGGTGGTTTGCCCGTTTACTCTGTGCGAACGTGTGGGGAGGACGCGAACGCGTAGAGTGGGATTGGCATGTGCTTCACGAACGCGTTCCTTGATACACGAACGCACTGAAGAAATATATAAGTGCTGGGCAGTGTTTTTAAAAAGCCATTTTTGCAAATTTTAGTCTATCTTCTCTATTGTTGGGTGATTTTTGAAGCTTTTGAGAGGGATTAAAGGGGGAATCAAAGGAGAACATTTGGAGGTAAGATTTTTGACTTCATAACTCGCTTCTATGTTGATTTCTAAGTTATTAAACCTGAAATTAGTGGATTTTAAACCCAAATATCAGGGAGTTAGGGCATGGAAAATTGGAGACTTTGATTGAGTGGTTGAAGGGGCAATTGTGGTCCGATTTTGATGTTCTTAGTATGTGTAGACTCGTGGGAGAATGAGGATTCTGGTTTTGTGATTTTTATCGAATTCCGAGACGTGGGCCCAAGGGTCGGGTTTGGCCAATTTCGGGATTTGTGCCTAATTGTGATAATTTTCGAATGGGTTTCGTCTCCCTAGCATATTTTGATACTATTAATCTAGTTTTGATAGATTCAGAGCATTTGGGAGCCGATTCTAGGGGGCAAGAGTATCGCGGAGTAGTTTTTTGGACCGGTTGAGGTAAGTAATGACTGTAAATCTCTTCTTGAGGGTATAAAACCCTGAACTTCGTATTTTCTCACTATTTTTGGAGTGGCGCACATGCCGGATGACGAGTGTGTGGCATGCACTGATTGGAGATTTGGACTTGGTCCTTCCCGTGGCAACTATTGAGTTGCGTATTTACTTTTAAATCATATGTTAAATTGTGTTTTTAGACTATGGTCATATTTGGGATGTAAGCCATGTTTTGGGCCTTGTGCCGACCTGTTTAGACCCCTTGGGGGCTTTTACTGCTATTCCTCACTGTGTTGACTTATGATTTACACTCTGCTATATTATGTATAACTGATTTCGAAACTCAGTCTTATTTACACTATTTTAAGATATAAAATGATATTTTGGGTCGAGTACCTTGTTTTACTGATAGCCCGAGTGGCTTTTTGAGAAATTTCTGACTGAGTGTGGCCGGGGGCCTATGTTGTGAGGATGCTATGGGATTGGGCTACACGCCGCATCATGTTACATTTTTCATGATATGTGAGAGGCCGAGGGCCTGAATGATTATGCTACGAGATGGCTTGATATTAGCGCTTGGGCTGTAGGAGCCCCTCCAGAGTCTGTACACACCCCCAGTGAGCGCAAGTACCTACTGAGTGCGAGTGCCGAGTGACGAGTGATTGGGATTTATGAGCAGCTGTGAGGTTGACCGAGGGTTTGATTATGTGTGACTGTGGCGTATGCCCGATGGGCTGATTCTGAGTGATGTTACGCCCCAGGGGCAGTTTCTGATACATGTTTTGCCCGAGAGGATTTTTATTATTTTTATCATTCTTACACTAAACTTCTTAAAAGTTATATTGAAAATGTTGGCAAGTATATTCTCAAATGATTTTTACTGAAATCGGTTTTTTAAGCGTGATGATTTAATGTATACATTGTTGGAAAGAAAGATTGTGCTTATTGTGAAATGATGATTTGACTTTATGTGTTTCTTACTGCTCAGACCTAATTTATTTTTATTACTACTGAGTTGGCGTACTCACATTACTCCCTGCACCTTGTGTGCAGATCCAGGTGCTAGGTCAGAGTGAGTTGTGTATCTGTTTCAGAGACTTCTTTGAGATTTTACGAGGTACTTGCATGCGTCCGCAGCCCTGCTCTCTCCTGCTTACTGTTATAGAGTTTATTTTCCAGAGTTGTATATTTTCTGTAGATGCTCATGACCAGTGCCTCCGGGATCTTGGGGTTGTATTTAATATTCGGTGTAGCTTTATCTGTTTTAGATGATTAAGCGGAACCTTTATGGATTACCAGTTCAGTAATGATATAAATGAAAGATTCTTTACGTTTGAGCATTAATTTTGGTTGGACTAGTTCCAAGATAGGCGCCATCACGACTAGTTTAGATTTGGGGTTGTGACAGTTATTACGGTGTGTCGACGCCAAGGAAGCATCCAAATTATTCGAAGTAATACATGCCAGAACTTGCGGACCACACATGAATGGCATCGTCTTAGCTAAGAATGTATTAAAATCAAGATATTTTTGGATGGCTATGGAAACAGACTGCATCAGGTATGTCCAAAAGTGTCATCAATGCCAAGTGCATGTCAATCTGATACGAGTGCCACCCATTGAACTCAATGCAACAAGTGCACCTTGGCCTTTATCCGCTTGGGGGATGGATGTCATTGGTTCAATTGAACTTGTGCCGCTTCAAATGGGCACAGGTTCATTCTAGTGGCCATAGACTATTTCACAAACAGGGTTGAAGCCGCATCTTACAAGGTTGTAACTAAAAAGGTCATAACAGAATTTGTTAGGTTTGTTTGTCGATTCAGGGTACCGGAATCAATCATCACCGACAACGCTGCCAACCTTAACAGTGATTTGATGAGATCCATGTGTGAAACCTTCAAGATCATCAAGAAGATATTAAGGAAGATGGTAGAAAATCACAAACAATGGCACGAGATGTTACCATTTGCCTTACTGGGATATCGTACCACGGTTCGCACATCAACGGGGGCAACTCCTTATTTACTGGTCTATGGTATTGAAGTCGTCATTCCTGCCGAAGTAGAAATTCCTTCTTAGAGAATCATACAAGAGGTTGAACTCAGTGATGCAGAATGGATATGAAGTCGCTATGAACAACTGGCTCTCATTGACGGAAAAAGAATGAATGTTGTATGTCACGGTCAACTTTACCAGAATAGAATGTCCAGAGCTTTCAACAAAAGGGTCAGGCCTGGACAATTCATTCCAGGGCAGTTGGTGTTAAAGCGAATCTTCTTGCATCAAGATGAAGCCAAAGGGAAATTTTCACCCAATTGGCAAGGGCCCTAAATGGTTCACAGAGTACTAACAGGA
The DNA here is from genome assembly GCA_005239505.1 of Nicotiana paniculata. Classification (NCBI taxonomy): domain Eukaryota; kingdom Viridiplantae; phylum Streptophyta; class Magnoliopsida; order Solanales; family Solanaceae; genus Nicotiana; species Nicotiana paniculata. The sequence continues at coordinate 61,867 of ML340801.1, read as the reverse complement.
GGAGCGCTCATACTTGCAGAAATGGACAGAGAAATTTGGCCAAAACCTATCAAATCAGACACAGTCAAAAGATACTATGTTTAGATTGTTCCTTCATTTGATGTAACTGAACTATGCTTGACCTGATTCCCATTTAATAAGGGGTTACTAGGCCGCTATGTGGGTTCGGTCACATCTCAATAAAATCTTCATTTTGGCATGGTCAGAAACTGGGGCATAATTTTGAGGAAGACCCTCAAAATTCCAAAGCAAGTCCAGCCAACTTCGTCATACATAGAACGGTCAAAGAATTGCTTTAAACTAGAGCAGAATTTTTAGGAGGACCCTCAAAATTCTAAAGCAAGAAAGTTGCAATGTCTCTAAAATATGTCATAGTCATTGGCTCATCTAAATTACTTGATATTGCATACTACTATATTTTAAATAACTACATTCCCAAATGCACGCATATTTGTTGAGAACTTTCTTTTTTATAAACATCCAAATGCTGCCCAGGATGACTCAAACAGGATCACAAGACAAAAGCAAAGTAAGAAGGAGAAAGCACGGACCAACCTTCCCCGCAAAACTCACGATTTTTCTTTGGATGTAGGCACGATGAACATAACAGAAATATTTGCAAATTCATACACACATCAAAATCACTACCTTCATAATGAAAAAGTTGCCAAACGCGAACACATCTTCAGCTAAGAAATACTCTGCTTTCTCCTTATCACTCATTTTTTTCCAGCATGAGGCTAATCCCTGCCTACTTAAATTGCATAAGGCTAAGCACTACCTTTCTTTACATGAGACTAAGCATTGTCTCCTATTTTCATGAGGCTAAGCCTTACCTCCTTAATTGCATAAGGCTAAGCATTTCCTTTTCCGCATGAAACTAAGCATTGTCTCTTATTTGCATTAGGCTAAGCCCTGCCTCATTAATTTCATAAGGCTAAGAACTTCCTTTATTTGCATGGGACTAAACATTGTCTCCTCTTTGCATGAGGCTAAGCCCTTCCTCCTTAATTGCATAAGGCTAAGCACTTCCTCTCTTTGCATGAGACTAAGCATTGTCTCATATCTGCATAAGGCTAAGCACTGCCTTTATTTGCATGAGACTAAGCATTGTCTCCTATTTGCATGAGGCTAAACCCTTCCTCCCTATCTGCATAAGGCTAAGCACTGCCTTTATTTGCATGAGACTAAGCATTGTCTCCTATTTGCATGAGGCTAAACCCTTCCTCCCTATCTGCATAAGGCTAAGCATTATTTTTCTTTGCATGAGACTAAGTTGTGTCTCCTATTTGCATGAGGCTAAGCCTAGCCTCCTTAACTGCACAAGGCTAAGCACTGCCTGCTTTGCATGAGACTAAGCATTATCTCCTATTTTGCATGAGGCTAAGCCTTGCCTCCCCTTCTTGCATAAGACTAATCATTACCTTTTCCTCAAGACTAAAGGCTTTATTCATTAACTTGGCATTATCCTTTACTCACCCAGGGCTAAGCATTTCCCTCACCTTACCCAAGACTAAGCCTTGTCTTGTCTTATCTTCGCATATGACCTAACACCATGTCTTTGCATTTCATGGGCTGAAACATTGCCATTTTGTCCAAAGGATTCATAGTCTGAAGGCATCATCCTCCGAGCCGGAAGACACCATTTCATGGTCCGGCGATCTCTAAAAGTTGCACATCATTATTCAAATGCGTCATGGTTCAGAGGCACCATTTTCATGTCCCGGGGACATCATTTCATGGCCTGCGAATCCCTTATCACATGATTCATGGCCCAGGACGTCATGGTCTAAGGACATCATCCTCACCATCCAAAGACAATCTTCATGGTCTGAAGGGAATTTGCATCATGTTTAAATTTTCTCCATAATCTATATACTTACATGCATCGTGTTTTAAGTTTTGCAGTAACCCAAGAAGTAATTGTTCTCTTAACAGGAGCAATCTTTGCTTCGATTTTCGTTCACAATGCTCACATCCTATAATTATTTCAAACGTAATCAACAACCATCAGTTACCCACTTCTACTTGATAACTGTTCAGATACTCGTTTTGAGATACATCTGTAACGTTTTAGATTTCGTATACATTTATCTGATACTGCCCTACCCAAAAGATCCCTTTTCGAAGCCTACGATCATTCCTATAACAACTTTGTTGGTTTTGTTCATTGTTGGATCCAGACCTACACACGGCCTGATTCTTGGAACACCAGGATATGTAGTCAACTAAGGAACCAAGGTTTGGCCTCCATTTTTTAAATCACCTCATTCGGTCAAAATCGGCCATCATTTTCTTTACCCGACAACTGTTTCATCATTCCCGAGTAAAGAGGGGCAGCTGTTGATACCCAATTTTTCCCTCACATATTTTAAAAATGATATACATACTTTCAAAATATCATTTTGAATTATTATTAATTTCCAATATTTATACAAGGATTTTTTATAATTTTCAGAGCTTTTTATTGCATTAAGATTACTTGAATATTTGCTAATTATTCCCTTAAATTATTTGCAACAACTCAATCATCTCAATTTGTTATTTTACACCCACACACATGTTTTAAAATATTTTTTTCATATAATTATATCTATATTTTACCTATTTATGTATTTTTTGCAATAATAGCCTATTTTCATACATAGAACCCTTTTATTACATCATTGGTGTCAAAAATGTATTTTATATTTTTATAATGCTAAATTATTATTTTTAATGATTTTAGTGCATAAATAATATTTTTCTTTATTTATTAAGTATTTTTATAGATTATTTTGGATAAATTTCGTGTATTTAATTAAAAGCCCAGTTTTAAGCTCAATTTTTCGGACCAAAATTGCCTGAATAACCTTAGCATCCCAACCCAAACAACCCATTACCTTCTGACCTACCCAGTCCTTATTCAATCCCAGTCGTTGATCACAAATGATCAACGACCCAAAATAAACCTCTCACTCCCCTTATATCCCCAAAACCCCAAACCCTAGAGACCAAATCCCCACTCGCCGCCTCTGTATTTTATCATCTCTCCTTATCCCTCATTCAGAAACCATAGTCGCCTTCCCCATCTTCTCCAAATCCAAGTAGATCACGAATTCCCTCTATGACTTATTTTCCTTTTACGCATTACCTCGTTGTTACTTGCAAGATTATGGTGTTACTTGGTACTTGCCTAAACTTGGCAAGTACCATCTCTCGGATTCGGGCCCCTTCAACTTCTATCACTAAGGTCTGGAAAATATCTCGTCCATATACATGGAAGAATCGTTGATTTCTCATACCAGAAGATGGATTTTCAAACATTGAACCCTAATTAGGGTTTGAATTTTGATTTATTTTCTTTACTGGTTGATTTGCAATTGCATATATATTTTCCTTTCTTTGTTTGTGTTTTATTGAATTCTTTCCTTATTTACCTATCTGATTTAACTACTATATAAACCCATCCCCTAAATCCCCTTAAACAGACTTTGGAATCACCTAATCACTACTATTATTCTCACTACTCTCCTCTTTCACTCACTCACTCATTCTGTTACACTCGAATATTTTTCTAAAACTGTTGAATTCTGGGCCGGCTAAAATCCAAGGCCATTAAACGACCTCCTCTGGTCCAAACACTGCTCAGAGCCCTTTCTCGAGGCTCTTGTGAACTCTGAAGCATCGGAGACCTGGGGTTCTTGCTATTAAGCTCTTGACTACTCTTTTGCCCGTATAATTTTGCTACTGGTTAGTGTTTTTAACTCTTGAAATATTAAATTTTTTTCTTTCTTTCTACATACCTATATGTGTTTGAATTATATGAACATGATTTAATTGTGAATCCCTGATATTGCACTATTATGATAATGCTCAGTACTCATTTATCATCCTATGATAGTTGAACGCATGAGATAGCTTATTGTTTTGTCCTTAGCTTGTGTTAGGCTAGTATGTGTTCTTCATTATGGCCTGCATTTTCTATGTTGGTTCTTTATTTCTGGAATAAGTTTTGTACCTCTAGCATCTGAGTGTTTTTCAGTTTTGAGCTCCAATGCGTGCCTATTTTGATATGAATCTAACTATTATGACTATATGTTGTTAGTTATAGAATTTATTCATACCTTTCTTTGGATACCACCACAACACTATGGAAACTACCCCCCACTTTGACTGAATCGTTTAGAGCTGAGTCGTGGGTCTGATTGACTGTTCTTTGTGTACTAGTCACAACTATATGAAACACTGTTTTAAGGTTTGTTCTAAACATGTTTCCTTGCTATCCTTGTTTTAAGATAAACATTCCATTTTTCCTTTAACTATGATCTTGCTTCCTTGCTAATATGCCTCCTAGTATGTCTTAATTCCTTGTTCCTTCAGTGATTACTTGGCCTATCATAATATGTGTTTCAATGCTGCCTTGCCTTATGATTAACATATTTTCTTATGATACTAAGAGATATACTCAGCCTAAATTGGACTTCTTAGGTCTCAACCTGTTAGTGTTAATTTATGTCGAACTCTGCAAACCTAATCCTACCCCCTAATTCTCTCAATATGTGTTTGTTATGTGTTGCTTTTCTAAATGTTGAAGTTCTATTGAACCAAGTCTTGTGATCTGTTTGATTAGTTGTATGCTCAACTTGGCTACGTCTATCTTAAGTATAAGTGTGTTACCTAACTTCTATCCCTCCATCACTATCCAGTCTCCTTACTTGCTACTCATGCTATTCTGAATTCTCATTCTTAGTCGGCTGAAAGCCAAGGCTATCTAGGTTCTATTGTTGGCCTACCTAGTGTGAGCACCGCTCGGGGTCCAATTGAGGCACTTTTGAACTATGACACACTAGGGATTGGTCTTGAGTCACTCCCTCAATCTCAAAATTGTTCCTATTCACTCCACTTCCCTTGTTATGTGTTGTGTACCCGAATTGGTTGTTTCAAGTGATGCAATACTTAGTGTTGTGGTTAAGTAAATTGGTTTTGGACTCCTCTATGGAACCCTGAGATCGTGTATTGAATGTGTCTCTTTGCTGAAGGCTTGGGTACGCTGTGTATGAGTTTTTGAAGGCCCATGCAATGTTGGGTATCTATTTTATTTGGGCTTGATGTGGGCCTATTATCACTATTATGTAACATTTATTACTTTTACTCGTTATTGGGCATGTACTAACCTTCGTATAAACAATTGGGGTGTTAGTAAAAAGGGAATGGGTAGAGTTTAATATCTACATGCAATGGGTAGATAACATACCTATAGGACTTAATAATGTGTTTGCTATATGTGTTGTTCGATTACATGAGCACTATAGAGATCATGATATTAGGAGAAGCGCACACACACTACTTGTTTACCTTTAATCATAAATTCAAATACTATGTCTACTGCTACGCGTTTATGGACAGCATGCCTATAGGAAGTAAACACTCCTTCAATCTGCATGACTAATTTTGAATACATTAGAAACCTTCCTATAGGAATAAATGTCAATGAATTTTCCTTCAATTCGCTTCAGTTATTCACTAGAAATTATGCATATAAGAGTTTTGATCGTTTCATTCGTTATGGATCACTAGAAATCATGTTTATAGAACTAAGTATAAATAAAGTGAGTTCTAATTATCACCTATTAGAGAGCCTGCCTATAGGAAACAATTGTTTGTTAATTGGTTAATATTAGACTACTTAAACACTATTTTTGAGCATCACTGTTAGGAAAATCTGGATAATTCTGGGACTCTTCCCAGCATATTCTGCAGTACCCAATTGCGTAGATCATCTAGGCATAATACATGTAGGATTGGTAATTTAAAACCTTCAATAACCAGCTTGCAATACCTGCATAATTCTACTTGTAAGCAATGTCCTGCATCTGAAATTTACCTGCATACTTTGATCGCCTAGAAAGCATGTCTATAGGTTCAAAATGCTGGATTCTGCCAATTCCTAATTGACATGTGTTTGCATGCACTTGCTGCTTAAATGTGGAGGTCAATGTGAGCCTTTGATTGCACCTATGTTAAATCCTTAGATGTTTTTTCTTGTCGCCTTGTTTTTACATTTTTGAGCAGCCTAGAAAAGGTTTAGCCCATCCAAATAGAGGTCCAAAACCTCCTGGACCATAGGTATGGGACGGGTAGTGCACGCATATGGCACGACTTAGAATTGAATTAGAGCGCTCTTAGGTAAACAAATTTAATATAGTAATCAAATAGCAGGAGATGATAGTATGTGCCCGCTGAATAATATGAGTAACATCCCATTTTGAGGGAGTTACGAAATATTATTTATGTTGCACGGGTGATCCTTTAGGCTAAAAAACTTAGGACCCCACATCTTCTTTCTCTTCTGTTAGAATCAAGTAGTTTTACTCATCTATTCAAATCTTTTTTAATAAAATTCTCAAACTCTGTGCTCTCTTCATTTTATTTGACTAATCCATATAATTTAAGTTCGACCGGGAACAACAGTTGTGGACCTCGAAGAGTGCCTAACACCTTCTCGTCGAGGTAATTTCGAGCCCTTACCCGATCTTTGGTGATGTAAACTAGTTGAACCAGAGTCATTTGGCAAGTAGGTTCCCTAACGCACCTCAAAACCCGATTTTGCGAGAAAAAGGGGCGCGACAATGTCACCTTTTGCAATTTGATCACGAATAAAATGATGCTTAATATCAATGTACTTAGACCTAGAATGATGCATAGAATTATTTGAAATGCAGTAGCACTAGTGTTGTCACACATAATTGGAACGTAATTAAGACGTAAATCATAGTCTAACAATTGATGCATGGTCCATAGGACTTGTGTGCAGAAGTTGCCTAAAGCCAGGTTTTTTTTCTTCAGTAGTAGATAAGGCAACATAGCTTTGTTTCTTGTTGTGCCAAGATATAAGAGATTTTTCAAGTAATTGGCACGTTCCCATTGCGCTTTTCTCATCAATATTATTACCTGCAAAATCTGCATCTGAAAAACCTTTGAGATCGAAGACATTTAAGCTTTCATACCATAGTCCATAGTCAATTGTCCCTATCAGATATCTGATAATACATTTAATAGCAGTCAAGTGGGATTCTTTAAGATTGACTGATATATTGCACATTTGAAAACACTAAACATAATATTAGGTCGACAAGCTGTAACATAGAGTAGAGATCCAATGGTACCTCGATACATTATTTCATCAACACTCTTACCATCTTTATCTTTATCAAGGGTGGTTGATGGACTCATAGGAGTCCCTATGGCCTTAGAATTAGACATTCCAAATTTCTTGATAAGCTCTTTTGTATACTTTGTGTGACTAATAAAAGTCCATTTCTATAATTGCTTAATTTGTAGCCCAAGAAGAAAGTTAATTCTCCCATTATACTCATTTCAGATTCCCCTTTCATGATGTTTGAAAAGTCCTTGCATAACACTAGGTTAGTACTTCCAAAAATAATACCATCCACATAGATTTGCACAATTAAATTACCTTCAGTTAATCGCTTGATAAAGAGTAGTATCAATATTACCTCTATCAAACTCTAGAAATGAACTTACCCTTTCGCACCAATCTCTAAGAGCTTGCTTTAACCCATACAAGGCTTTGGATAACTTGTAGACATGGTTTGGAAAGGATTTATTTACAAGTTATGGCGGTTGCTTAACGAACACTTCCTCATAGAAGAAATCGTTTAAGAATGCGCTTTTCACATCCATCTGGAACAGTCTAAAACACTTGTGAGCAGCATAAGCTAATAAAATACGAATAGATTCTAACCTGGCAACAGGAGCAAAGGTTTCCTCGTAGTCAATTCCTTCTTGTGTTGAATAACCTTGAGCAACTAGTCTAGTTTTATTTTGTACCACTTATCCATAGTCATTCATCTTATTTATGTAAACCCATTTTGTTCCATGAATGGATGCATTCGGAGGTTTAGGGATGAGTTCCCATACTTTGTTCTTCTCAAACTGGTCAAGCTCCTCCTGCATTGCATTTATCCAGCTATCGTCCCCAAGGTCCCCATCTACCTTTATTGGTTTGAATTGAGATATGACGGAAATATTTGATGTCTGCTTTAGCGATCTTCTTGTTTTCATGCCAAAATGCATCAAATCAACCTACACCTCCAAATCTAATCTAGGGATATGCTCAAGTCCAAAATCACCACACAAAGCTATTGGAATCATCTAAACACTATTCTGTAGTCGTCTACACAAAAGTCAAACTCCAGTCAACTCTTACCACTTAAGCTTCTAAGACAAAAATCATCCTTCCAAATCAATCCCGTATCATCCAAAAACCGAACTTGACCATACACGCGATTCATAATATGTAACATGAAGGTACTCAAGAACTTAAGTAACTGAACAGGACGCTAATTCTCAAAACGACCGGTCGAGTCGTTACATTCTCCCCCTCTTAAACAAATATTCGCCCTCGAACGTGCCAAGAATAATTCTGAAGTCATCAAATCACTGAATGTCGCGGGTGTTCCCATATCACCCTAATCAACATAGGCCCGACAATGCCATCTCAACTAAAAATTATTCCTTCCAGCCATACCGATAAGCCTTATAACAAAAATTTTCACCATCTGAATCTTCCCAAAGACCCGATTCCCGCATAAACACAATGTATCAACTTCAACCAGCTATCACAGCTCATGCATACTCCCACAAGGTATGACCACCCAATGTAATACACCGCCCATATGCACATAACAACATCTCTGACCACCATAGTTGCCCATAATCAAATCCAGCACCGGCAATTAACCTCATACTAGCTAGAACCTTGTTCCAAACCATCACAACACTGACAATGATGCAAGAAACATGAAGATCCCATAGTCATTCACTAAAGTCAACAAGTCATATCTAATTCCACTTGGGCACACACCTCGAAATATTACATAACATGAAGCTACTCAAGACCTTAAGCCACTGAATAGGACCCTAATTCTCAAAATGACTGGTAGAGTCGTGACAAAGGGAGTTTTCCATGATCATAGTTCTTTCCATATCTTTCAAGGTTCTATTTTTGCATTCTACCACTCCATATTGTTGAGCTGATCTAGGGGACGAGAAATTGTGAGAAATTCCTTGATCATTGCAGAAATTTTCTAATGCTTTGCTTTCAAATTCTTCTCCATGGTTTCTTCTTATGGTAGAGATGTAGTATCCCTTTTTCGGTTGTACCTTGTAGCATAAGACTTCAAAATTCCTCAATGCTTCATCTTAATAAACCCATTAAAATTGAGAAAAATCATCTACTATAACAAAAGCATATTATCGACCACCACTGCTAGCAATTCTAGTTGGACCAAAGAGGACCATATGCAAAAGTTGAAGAGATTTTGTAGTAGAGACTATGTTTTTAACTCTAAATGAGGACCCGATTTTTTTTCCTAACTAACATGCATCACAAATTTGATCTTCTGAAAAATCTAGTTTTGGAAGCCCAATGAGAAGATCATGTTTGGAAAGTTTTTGAATAGTATGCATGCTAGTATGATCAAGTTTGCTATACCATACCCAGGGATCATCAATCATAGAAGTTAGACAGAATTGATTTCTCAAACTCTCTATGTTACTGAGAGTGTAGATATTCATATCTCTATTTCCAGATAGAATGATTTTACCTAATTCATTTTCAACGAACCAACCATGCTTTTTAAAAATGAACCTCATAGTCATTATCACATAGTTGACTGATACTGAGTAGATTGTAGCCAAGTTCGTCTACCAGGTATACTTCGTCTACATCACATGATGAGCTGAGAGGGACTCTTCCAACTCCAATTACATTTCCTTTTGATTTTGTCTCCAAAAGTGACTGACCCACCATCTAGCTTAGTAATAGTTTTTAGTGATAGTTTTGAATAATTATTTGTCATATGTCACGTGTCTGGAACATGCGCTATCAAGATACCATTTCCCTTTTAAATTCTTCTTTCGGTGTTACTACAAAAACAAATTATTTATTTTTAGGTACCTAAGCCTGCTTGGGTCCTGAATGGTTAGTATTATGAGTATTAGCGTGACTAGAGGCCTTGGGTCGCCAAACTCATCTTATGTTGTTCTTAAACCTAAAATGGTTAGATGTGTGACCAAGTTTTTCACAATTAAAGCAAGAGGGGTTATTAGGACTTTCAGAGAATTTTTCTCTGCTATTTCTAAACCTTAAATGGTTAGAGTCGTGACCATCTTTGTCACGACGAGTGCATGCAGAGCGATATCTTATCCTAGATGTGAAATTACGGGAAGTTGACTGGTTTGATTTGATGGAACTATGACTGGTGGATTTTCGCAATACATTCAGTTGAAGTAGAAGTTCATTAACTTCAGCTTGAAGAATGTCTCTTTTAATTTCACATGCTTTTCAGTGCCCTGTCTTTCTTTTTTCTTTGGATCTTTCGAAGTTCATTTAGGACTTTCTCAATGTCTGCAAGAGAAATATCAATAAATTATTAAATTTTGTTATATTTAGGAAATATAGGTAAACTAACCTCACTTTTTCCTTCATCTTCCATGAGACCAAGCTCGCATGAATCTTCATCACTATCTTCGTTGATGGCCATAAAGCACATGTTGGCAATTTCCTCATGATCAGATTCTTCTTCATCACTCCACCCAAAAGACTTCTTCTTCTTGAAATTTCTTATTAGTTTCTTTTTCTGCTTAGGTCATTCAGGTTGAATGTGTCTGTGTTTTCCACATTCATAACATCTTCCATCAGTTTCGTCATTCTCATTACTCATCTTCCCTTTTCTGAAATTTGGTTTACCTCTTCTATTGTTTATGGTTTTCCTCATCATGCTCGTTACAACTTTAGAGAGCATAGCTTTATTCTTATATTTATCTCCTCCTCCTCCTCCTCCTCCTTCTTCTTCTTCATTTTCTGATTCAGCCACGGTTGCTTTGAATGCAACTGTCTTCTTTTTTTTCTTGCTGAACTTGTCAGTCTAAATGTGTTTTCTCAAAGGCAATTAGATCACCTCTAAGTTCATCATATGACATCTTGTCAAGATTCTGATATTCTAAAGTAATGACTTTGGGTTACCAAATAAGGGGTAGACTTCTTAGAATTTTCCTGACATGTTCTCCACTTCTAATTGGTCTACCAAAGGATTTTAAGTCTCCAAGGATTTTGTTGAACCGGGAGAACATTTCTTCTACTGATTCTCCATATTTCATATGAAACAATTCATAGTCACGTATTAGAAGATTGATCCTTGTTTATTTCACTTTGTTTGTTCCTTCATATGTTTCTAACTTGTCTCACAATTCTTTTGCAGTTTCACAACTTGATATCTCTTCGTACTCTTCTCCACTTATGGAATTATACAGGAGATGTTTTTCCTTGGCTTTCACTTAGATGATAGTTGCTTGTTATTCAGTGTACTCATCTAAGTCGAGAGGATCAGATGATACTATGATCTCACCATATTTTCCCTTCTTTGGCAGAATCGGAAGATTTCTCTTTTTGATCACGTACTAAGATTTAATGTCGTATGACATAGTGTATGTTTCCATATTCACTTTCCAGTGTGAGAAATGCTGGCCATAGAAGTAAGAAGGTCGTACCTGAGAGGTCCATTCATGGAATAGTGCTCCAACGACTGTGTTTGATGCCATGATCTTTTTCGCACTTGCTGTTAGAAAATACTTATTAGCCCTCTCTATGATACAATTGAAAGTACAAAAGCTGGGGTGAATTGTAACTGATTTTAAAACTTAGTTGACTAGGAGAGGAATTAGTCAACTAAACTTTACAGCAGGTTCGATTTCAGAAAAAGTAAATTATGCAGAATAAAGAGTAAAGGAGGTACAGGAATTTTATATTGGTTCAGTACTGGTGTGATACATACATCCAGTTCCCTTAGGTCATAAGGATTCTCTTAGATTTTCAATAAGTCTTTACAGCAGTAGTGGTTTTAGTACGTTCACCACCAACGATATTCAGCAACATTGTTTATCTAACTTTGATAACTCTTGTTTTATTTTGTAACTCTTCCTATCTTTGTGACACTTGTATACTCAAGAATACAGTGTTTGTAATAAGAACTAGAAAGATATATAAATAGATGTTAAGTTTTGTGAGCTTCCTTGTCCTTCCACTTCTTCTTTAATAATGCTCGAAGAGGCTACTGATTTCTCTTTTCTAGGATTGCGAAAGATCATTGATTGGAGGTATTTTCCTTGTGAGGCATAATCTTCTAAGAGTAGGACCCAGGGGTGGCCTCATGAATCTGACTGAGAGGTATGGACAGATTCATTCTCAGGTTGAGGTTTGGCTCCTTCATCTTTCCAATTTACTTCTCTTAAGAACTTCCCCAGATTTCTCTTGATTGGCTCTCTTTCTTTCCTTTCTATGCTCGAGAATCTTTTGCCTATTTGATTGATTTTCTTTCCTTCCTTGTTGCTTGTTTGATTGATTATTTTTCCATCTTGATATCCATTTGACATGGAGTTTGAATACCATAGCCGTTAGCTCCCTCTGATATGCTTAGATGATTTTCTTTTCTTTCTTGCATTCAACAGGGTTGTTTCGAATCTGCACAAAAAGTGGAATGGAATTAGTCAAGACGCTTTTGATTATTGATCATTATTAAAATTCTAAACCTAACAACCGCAAAAGTGAGGCTCTCAATTGCAAGATCTGCAACAGACACCAGCAATTGAAATGCATCAGCAGCTGCATAATTATCCAAACTCATCTAAAACTCACACGAGCTCATCGGACTCCAAACCAAATATGCACACAAGTGTAATAACATCCTATAAACTTTCTCGCTACCTCAAATCATTAAATGACATCAAATAACACGAATCGATCATCACAACTCAAGAATTTAAAATTTAAAACTCATTCCACAATTTTCACTTAACGCGTTGAAATGCTCTCGGTCACTTTGGACCCCAACCAAATGTGCGTACAAGTTCGAAAACATCCTACGACCCTACCGTAATCATCAAAACAATGATCTGAGGTCATTTACCATGTATGTTGACCGTGGTCCACCCAAGTCTCATTTTAGGCCAAAAATCACATTTTCTTCAAAATTTACGTAAAAGATTTTCGGAAAACAACACGGACCATGCATGCAAATTGATAAATATTAAAGAAGCTATAAAAGGATTCGGAATACTGAAATTAATGCTAGTACTCAAAACGACCTTTCAGATCGTCACAGACCAGTATCCTTAGCATTGGGGCAACTACAAAATACCTTAATAAGGGTACTCTATCCTCCTATACCAAAGAAGAAGTTTTTCTCTAAATTCATGTATACTTGGACAAGATAGATAAAATACTTTAAGCATTTAAAAATTAATAGTTTCCCACATCAGATTAAATAAAGTTCAGCTGAGAGTAAACTTGTATGATTCTAGGAGGAGGATATCCTTCTTGTTGGCCCAAGAAATTGAATGGTTTTGAAGATTTACAAAGGAACTTAAAGTTGAACCAGGTCCATGGTTGGCGACATAGTCACATGCAGAGTTAAAGGCACGGGAGGTACACATGCAAGAGATAAACGAAATATGCAAATTAAAGAGATATCTCTTGATCGAATAGATTGCAAGATAATAAGGAGAAGGACTCCTTATTCAGTAAGAAGAGAATCAAAGATAAGGAAGGATTCGAGGAGTTGAGATTAAATAGAACTCTTTCACCAAGGAAGAGTAGCATTAGAACTCTAGTAAATCGCTCGTCTGCTAATCCTATATATGCAGATTGTTCTTATTGTACAGGGACGCACAAAAAGCAGAAGCAAAACAAGAATTGAGAGAAAAATTAGCAAGGCGATTTTGCAAGCAGTTCGTGTGAGATTTAAGTGTGCGACTCTGAAGCTACTTGGAATAGCTAGAAGAATCAGTTCCAACTGTTGTCTTTTAGTCTAGTTTACTTGTAGTAGGGATTTCAATTTGTACCTTTTTAGCTTTATCTATAAGCATTTGTAATAGGTACTGAGTGTTCAAGTTATAGCTAACTTTGATTTTATCGCAAATAGCTAGAGGCTAGTTTGCCACAAATGGATCAGAGTTAATCCTAGGCTTACAAAGAGTATTTGTAAATGCTGTTTTTGGCTCAGTGATTTTAGTGGAGTGTTTGGGAAAATCCTACTGGAAAGTAGGTCGTGGTTTTTTACCTTTTGAGCCAGGTGTTTTCCACGTAAAATCTTTGTGTTTTTTTTGTATTTATTATTCTACAAACAGTATAGGTTGGAACACATAGAATAACCTGGTTCTTCTATAACTAGTGCACGCGAAAATCGGACACCACACAAATCACCCCCCTCTTGTGTGGTATTGACGTTGTAGAACATCAATTGGTATCAGAGAGGGTTATCCTTTAAGAGGCTAACACCTTAGGAAAATATCAAGATGAGTGCGCCACCTGGGAACTGGGAAGGACAATCAACCGATAGGCCTCCACTCTTCAATGGGCAGTACTACTCCTGGTGGAAGAACAAAATGAGAGATCATATAGTTGGTGAAGACTATGAGCTATGGGACATAATTACTGATGGTCCTATGGCCACCATGAAGAAGAATGCTGAAGGAGTAGACGTGCCAAAGACAAGAGTTGTCTGCACTGCTGAGGATTTGAGAAAGTGGGAGAAGAATGTTAAGGCCAAGAAGTGGCTTGTGTGTGGACTTGGTCCAGATGAATACAGCAGAATTCAAAGTTGCACTACTGCCAAAGAAATATGGGACACTTTGCAAGTGGCTCATGAATGAATTGCTCAAGTGAAGATATCCAGAGGTACTCTACTATATTCAAATATGAGAATTTCTCTATGAAGGAAGGAGAGACCATTCAAGAGATGTACACTAGGTTCAATACATTGACTAATGAACTGAAATCTCTTGGAAGGATACTTCTTGAGGAATACAAGGTTGAGAAAATTTTGACAAGGGTTCTTCCAGTATCTTGGGAGAGCAAGATCACTGCACTTCAAGAATCCAAGAACATTGCAACTCTCAAACTGGATGAGCCAATTGGATATCTTACTGCCTATGAACTTAGAAGGCAGACAATGAAGATGGATGTTCCCAAGAAGGAAAGGAGTCTGGCATTGAGAATCATTGAAGTAGAAGGTCTGGAAGAAGATGAAATGGCTATGATCACCAAGGATTTCAAGAAATATCTTATGAGAGGAAAGGGCTCCGCAAGAGGTGGACACTACAACAAGGCAAGGGTGCCGGAAAAATCAACTAATGAGAGTTGCTACAAATGTGGGAAGACTGATCATCACATCAAGAACTACCCTCAGTGGGAAGTTGAATGGAAAAAAAGGAAAGGTCTAAACGAAGGAACCGAAAGAAGGAACAGGTTCATCCCAAGAAAAACAATGTATCAACAAAGGCTATGGTCGCTGCTTGGGGAGAAAGTTCAGATGAGGAGTCAGATGATGAAGATGAAGATGAACAAGCACTTATGGCAACTGGTGAATCAGATGAGGAATCTGAGGTAAGTATATTCCATCTCAAAGACAAGATTAAATTCTTTTCCAAAGAAAAACTCTCTGATTACTGCTAGACTTTATTGATGAATCTGAAGTAATTAATAAGGAAAAGGAACAGCTGTCTAAGGAGTGTGTAATTTTAAAAGCAAAGTGTAAAAACCTGGAACTCAGAGTAAGTGAGATTGTAAGTGAAAACACTACTCTGAAGAACCAGGTTCATCCACTTGAGACAAATGTCCTAGAGTTAAAATCTGAAAATCTAAAACTGAAACTAGGAACCAGTAAGAAGATAGCTATCAACTCTCAACTCACCTTAGAAGAAAATGCAGGTAAATTAAAAGATGAGTTGAATAGGAAGGATGAACAGATAAGAATTTCGAAGAAGGAACTTGGTGAGGTCAAGCATGAACTAGACAGAACTTGTAAATGGAATAGATCCTCCGATGCTTTTACATGGCTACAGGAACATCATAGTATAAATAAGAGAGGACTTGGCTTAGGGAATCAGCTGCCTAAATGGGATCCTAAAAGTAAGTACCTCACGCTTCCTGAGAACAAAATTTTTACCCACTGTGGTAAGCTGGTCATTACAAAAGTGAATGCAATGCAAAAGAGCAGACCAGTCAAAAGAATAAAAGTTTTGTTCGAGGGAAGAAGCGGTTACCGAATTGGGCTAAAAAGAATTTAATTCATCCTTTTGCTTATAAAAATGGACCCAAACTAGTTTGGGTTCCTAAGACTAACCCCTGATTTTCTTTTGTAGGTTCAAGTGAAATGAAGTATCCAAATATGGTACATGGATAGTGGCTGCTCAAAACACATGACCAGTAACAAGGACCAGTTCCTTTCACTTGAGGACCTCAAAGGAGGAAATGTCTCCTTTGGAAATGGAAAGAAGGTGAAATCATAGGGGTTGGTAAGGTAGCTAAGGATGACACTCGTTCCATTGAGAATGTCTACCTAATAGATGGCTTGAAATATAGCCTAATAAGTGTGTCACAACTGTGTTACAGAGGTAACTTGGTAGCATTCACCTCTACAAAATGTTTTGTAATAAATCTTATCACTGACAAGATTGTTTTGCAGGGAAAAAGAGTGAACAATATATACATCATAGATCTGTCCACACTTTCAGAAAATTAATTAACATGCTTAAGTGTGCTTCACAGTGATCCCCTCTTTTGGCGTAAGAGACTTGGACATGCAAGTCTGAGTCAACTTAACAAACTAGTCTCCAAGGACTTAGTGATAGGTCTGCCTAACATTAAGTTCAAGGAAGACAAAGTCTGTGAGACTTGTGCAAGGGGAAGCAGGTAAGATCCTCTTTCAAAAGCAAGAAAGTGGTAAGTACCACCAGATCGATGGAACTGGTCTATATGGATCTTTGTGGTCCTATGAGAACCTTAAGCAGAGGTAGTAAGAGATATGTAATGGTGCTTGTTGATGACTATTCTATATTTATCTGGACATTGTTTCTAACATCTAAAGATGAGGCATTCGACATGTTTACTTCCTTTGTTAGAAAAATTCAAAAACAATTAGGAAATCAACTTGTATCAATTAGGTCTGATCATGGCACTGAATTTGAAACTGCTAAATTTGCTGAATTTTGTGATGAGCATGGCATAGATCACAACTTTTCTGCTCCTAGAACTCCACAACAAAATGGAGTAGTTGAAGGAAAGAATAGGACACTTGAAGATATGGCTAGGACTATGCTTCTTTCTAGTAAACTACCTCATAGCTTCTGGGAAAAAGCTATTAATACTGCATGCTATATTATAAATAGGTGAATGACTAGACCACTTGTAGAGAAGAGTCCTATGAGTTACTTAAAGGGAGAAAGCCAAATATATCCCACCTTAGGGCTTTTGGTTTCAAGTGCTTTGTGCACAACAATGGTAAAGACTCCCTAGGTAAGTTTGATCTCAGAAGTGATGAGGGAGTATTCTTGGGATATTCTTCACATAGTAAGGCATATAAAGTCTAACAAAAGAACTATGTGTGTTGAAGAAAGTGTGCATGTAGTTTTTGATGAAGCTAACATTCTTTCTGGGAGACATGAAAGAGAAGATGAAGAACCTAGGCTGGTCAGAAACTCAATCCAAACTGATGCAACACTAGAGGAAAGAACAGGTGATGGAATAGGTTCATCCCTCCCTGGAAACATGATAGGGGGAATTGAAAAAATTAATTTCCAAACCTCATTGGAACCTAGACCTGATCCTGTTCCACAACAACAGAACACTGAAGGAACTTCAATGAGTAACCAATTGGTTGTGAAACCATACAGATATCAAAGTTCTCACCCTATTGAGAACATTATCACTGATCTAACCTCTGGAACCAAAACCAGATTCTCTTTGAAGAATCTGTGTGCTTTTGATGTTTTCCTATATCTTATTGAACCTAAAAATGTTGTTGAGACTTTGCAGGATGCAGATAGGGTGAATGCAATGCAAGATGAACTCAACCAATTTGAAAGAAGTCAAGTTCTGCATCTAGTACCAAGACCCTTAGATAGATCTATAATTGGCACAAAATGGGTCTTCAGAAAAAAATTTGATAAAGATGGAACAGTTACAAGAAACAAGGCAAGATTGGTGGTTCAAGGATACAGTCAGGAGGAAGGCATAGACTATGATGAAACCTTTGCTCCAGTGGCAAGGCTGGAAGCAATAAGACCCCTCATAGCATTTGCTGCTTACATGGTATTCACCCTTCACTAGATGGATGTCAAGAGTGCCTTCCCAAATGTCTATCTAAAGGAAGAGGTGTTCGTCAAGAAACCTCCAGGGTTTGAGAACAAGGAGAATCCTGATTATGTGTACAAACTTGACAAAACACTATATGGTCTAAAGCGAGCTCCTAGAGCATGGTATGAAAGGTTATAAAAATTCTTACTTGAGCATGACTATAAGAGAGGTAAAATTGATAGTAATTTATTATTAAAGGAAAAAGGTAAAGATCTCTTGGTAGTTCAGATATATGTAGATGACATAATCTTTGGAGCAACCACTAAAAAGCTAAGTAAAGAATTTGCTAAACTAATGGGGATTGAATTTGAAATGAGCATGATGGGTGAGCTTAATTTCTTTTTAGGCTTACAAATTAAAAAAAAATTAAATGGAATAATCACCATCAGCAAAAGTATGTGAAAGAGTTTCTTAACAGGTTTAAAATGGAAGATTCCAAGGAAATTGATACTCCTATTGCAACATCCACTAAACTAGATGTAGATGAACCGGGTTCATCTGTTGATCAAAATTTGTATAGGGGAATGATCGGTTCACTGTTTTATCTCACTGCTAGTAGACATGACATTGTTTTCAGTGTAGGACTTTGTGCAAGATTTCAGGCGAATCCAAAAGAATCCCACCTAACTGCAGTAAAGAGAATCTTGAGATACTTAAAAGGCACCACTGATCTATGTCTTTGGTATCCAAAAGGTAGTAACTTTAATCTTGTGGGATATGATGATGCTGATTATGCAAGTTTTCTAGTGGATAGAAAGAGCACCTCAGGTATGGCACATTTTCTGGGCTCATGCCTTGTGTCTTGGGCCACTAAAAAGCAGAATTCTTTAGCTCTATCCACTGCTTAGGCTGAGTATGTGGTTGCAGCTTCATGTTGTGCTTAATTATTATGGATTAAACAGCAACTTCTATATTTTGGAATCGATGTTGGATGCATCCCTATATTGTTTGATAACACCAGTGCTATAAGTATGACAAAGAACCCCGTTCATAATAAAAGGACTAAGCACATAAATGTTAGACATCATTTTTTAAGGGATAATTATGTGAAAGGACTGATCTCTATTTAATTTTGTGTTACTGATAAACAGATTGCTGACATCTTTACAAAAGCACTAAGTAGAGAGAATTTTGAAAGGAACAGGTTAGAGTTAGTGATTATTAAGATCACCTAATTGAACCAGTTCATAATGTACATGAAAAAAAAATTGGCTAGAAATTCTGAAATTTGTGTGAATAATCAGATTAATCGTTGCTCAGTCTCATGCTGTAAATAGCATACTCTCTTGACATGTTTTGAAATGGCTCATTGATTACTAATGATGTTTTTCGCTATTGTTGAAAATTGAGGCTTGATTAAGAGGATTCTGACATGATGAACCTGGTTAATCAGTGTCGGTTCATCTGAAAGGCGAGGTATGTGTTCTCTACTATACACACTTTGAAATATTATTAGTTAATAATGAGCAGAACTCTAACTGATAAAAATATTTTAAAAATCTATCCTTATCCCATTTTTGAACCAGTTCCGTCTACACTAAGACTCCAATTAAGACTAAACCGCCTAGAACCTAGGGAAGCAGTAACTGTCACTGATCAATTGCAGAGGTGATAAGACCTTTATTTGACCCAAAAAGGATGTCGGTATATATTAATTACCTCCTCCTTTTTAAAAACCTCCATCATCACCTCTGAAATTACTCACCAACTCTACAACCGTCGAAACCCTTCCATCTTGCTTGCCCTCACTCCCAATCCATAATCTTCTTCTTCCATCTTAGATCAAAGATGACTAATCCTTCGGACAACCCTGGTTCTCCACCACATGTTACTCCATTTTCGACATCTTCCACACCTCCACCACCTAGTCCTACTCCGTCTCAACTCAGTTCCACTATTCCTCAACCTAGCCTCAGTCTGGAACCCAGAAAAAGACGGGTTAAAATGCTAGCCAAGAAAACAGTGGCTATAGGCTAATGGAGTAAAAGGAGGAGGTAATTAATATATAACGGCAGACTTTTTGGGCCAAATGGAGGTCTTATCACCTCTGCAACTGATCAGTGACGGTTACTGCTTCCCTAGGTTCTAGGCGGTTTAGTCTTAATTGGAGTCTTAGTGTAGACGGAACTAGTCCAAAAATGGAATAAGGATAGATTTTGAAAAGATTTTTATTAGGTAGATTTCTTCTCATGATTAACTATTAATATTTCGAAGTGTGTATAGTAGAGAACACATACCTTGACTTTCAGATGAACCAGCACTGATGAACCAGGTTCATCATGTCAGAATCCTCTTGATCAAGCCTCAATTTTCAACAATAGCGAAAAACATCATTAGTAACCAATGAGTGATTTCAAAACATGGCAAGATAGTATGCTATTTACAGTATGAGACTGAGCAACAATTAATCTGATTATTTACACAAATTTCAGAATTTCTAGCCAATTTTTTTTTCATGTACATTCTAAACTGGTTCAATTAGGTGATCTTAATCATCCCTAATTCTAACATGTTCCTTTCAAAAATGCTCTCTACTTAATGCTTTTGCAAAAATATGTCAGCAATCTGTTTATCAGTAGCACAAAATTTAATAGAGATCAATCCCTTTTCATAATTATCCCTTAAAAATGATGTCTAACATCTATGTGCTTTATCCTTTTATGATGAACGGGGTTCTTTGTCATACTTATAGCACTAATGTTATCAAAAAAGATAGGGATATATCCAACATCGATTCCAAAATCTAGCAGTTGCTGTTTAATCCACAATAATTCAGCACAACATGAAGCTGCAGCGACATACTCAGCCTCGGCAGTAGATAGAGCTACAGAATTCTGCTTTTTAGTGGCCCAAGACACAAGACATGAGCCCAGAAAATGTGTCATACCTGAGGTGCTCTTTCTATCCACTAGAAAACCTACATATTCGGCATCATCATATCCCACAAGATTAAAGTTACTACCTCTTGTAGTCATGCTCAAGCAAGAATTTTGATAACCTTTCATACCATGCTCTGGGGGGCTTGCTTGAGTACATACAGTGCTTTGTCAAGTTTGTACACATGATCAGGATTCTCCTTGTTCTCACACCCCGGAGGTTGCTTGACAAACACTTCTTCCTTTAGATATCCATTTAAAAAGGCACTCTTGACATCCATCTGGTGAAGGGTGAATTCCATGTAAGCAGCAAAGGCTATGAGGAGTCTTATTGCCTCCAGCCTTGCCACTGGAGTAAAGGTTTCATCATAGTCTATGCTTCCTCCTAGCTGTATCTTTGAACCACCAATCTTGCCTTGTTTCTTGTAATTGTTCCATATTCATCAAGTTTGTTTCTGAAGACCCATTTTTTGCCTGATCTATCGAAGGGTTTTGGTACCAGATGTCAAACTCGACTTCTTTCAAATTGGTTGAGTTCATATTCCATTGCATTTACCCAGTGTTCATCCTGCAAAGCCTCAGCAACATTTTTAGGTTCAATAAGGGATAGGAAAGCATCAAAAGCACAAAGATTTTTCAAAGAGGATCTGATTTTGACTCCAAAGGTTGGATTAGTGATAATGTTCTCAATAGGATGAGAACTTTGATATCCGTATGGTTTCACAACCAGCTGGGTATTTCTTGAAATTCCTTCAGTGCCTTGTTGTTGTGGAACAGGATCAGGTACAGGTTCCAATGAGGTTTGGAAATTAGTTTGTTTCTCAGTTCCCCCTGACATGTTTCCAGGGAGGGATGAACTTGTTCCTTCCTCCAGTGTTGCTCCAGTTTGGACTGAGTTTCTGACCAGCCAAATTTCTTCATCCTCTTGTTCCTGTCTTTCAGAAAGAATGTTAGTTTCATCAAAAACTACATGCACACTTTCTTCAACAAACATAGTTCTTTTGTTATAGACTTTATAAGCCTTATTATATGAAGAATATCACAAGAATACTCTCTCATCACTTCTGGGATCAAACTTACCTAGGGAGTCTTTACCATTGTTGTGAACAAAGCACTTGCAACCAAAAGCACTAAGGTGGTATATATTGGGCTTCCTCCCTTTAAATAACTCATAGGGAGTCTTCTCTATAAGTGGTCTAGTCATGCATCTATTTATGATATAGCATGCAGTATTAATAGCTTCGGCCCAGAAGCTATGAGGTAGTTTACTATAAGGAAGCATAGTCCTAGACATATCTTCAAGTGTCCTATTCTTTTTTCAACCACTCCATTTTGTTGTGGAGTTCTAGGGGAAGAAAAGTTGTGATCTATGCCATGCTCATCACAAAATTCAGCAAATTTAGCATTTTCCAATTCAGTCCCATGATCAGACCTAATTGATGCAAGTTGATTTCCTAATTGTTTTTGAGTTTTTCTAACAAAGGAAGTAAAAATGTCGAATTCCTAATCTTTGGATGTTAGAAACAATGTCCAGGTAAATCTAGAATAGTCATCAACAAGCACCATCACATATTTCTTACCACCTCTACTTAAGGTTCTCATAGGACCACAAAGATCCATATGGACCAGTTCCATCGTTCTGGTGGTACTTACTACATTCTTGCTTTTGACAGAGATCTTACCTGCTTCCCCCTTTCACAAGCCTTACAAAATTTGTCTTCCTTGAACTTAATGTTAGGCAGACCTATCACTAAGTCCTTGGAGACTAGTTTGTTGAGTTGACTCAGACTTGCATGTCCAAGTTAGTTATGCCAAAGGAGGGGATCACTATCCAGTACACTTAAGCATTTTAATTTATTTTCTGAAGTGTGGACAGATCTATGATGTATATATTGTTCACTCTTTTTCCCAGCAAAACAATCTTGTCAGTGATAAGATTTATTACAAAACATTTTGTAGAGGTGAATGCTACCAAGTTACCTTTATCACACAGTTGTGACACGCTGATTAGGCTATATTTCAAGCATCTATCAGGTAGACATTCTCAATGGAACGTGTATCATCCTTACCTACCTTACCAACCCCAATTATTTCACCTTTATTTCCATTTCCAAAGGAGACATTTCCTCCTTTGAGGTCCTCAAGTGAACGGAACTGGTCCTTATTACCAGTCATGTGTTTTGAGCAGCCATTATCCATGTACCATATTTGGCTACTTTCTTTCACTTGAACCTACAAATGAAAATCAGGGGTTAGTCTTAGGAACCCAAACTATTTTAGGTCCCTTTCTATAAGCAAAAGGGTGAATTAAATTCCTTTTAGCCCAATTTGGTAACCAATTCTTCCCTCGAACAAAACTTTTATTATTTAGACTGGCCTGCTCTTTTGCATTGCATTCACTTTTGTAGTGACTAGTCTTACCATAGTGGGTACAGATTTTGTTCTCGGGAAGGGTGAGGTACTTTCTTTTAGGATACCATTTAGGCAGCTGATTCCCAAAGCCAAGTCCTCTCCTATTGTTACTATGATGTTCCTATAGCCATGTCAAAACATCGGAAGATCTGTTCCATTTACAAGTTCTGTCTAGTTCATGCTTGACCTTACCAAGTTCCTCCTTCAACAATCTTATATGTTCATCCTTCCTATACAACTCATCTTTTAGTTTACCTACATTTTCTTCTAAGGTGAGTTGAGAGTTGTCAGCTATCTTCTTACTGGTTCCTAGTTTCAGTTTTAGATTTTATATTTTAACTCTAGGACATTTGTCTCAAGTGGATGAATCTGGTTCTTCAAAGTAGTGTTTTCACTCACAGTCTCACTTACTCTGAGTTCCAGGTTTTTACACTTCGCTTTTTAAAATTACACACTCCTTAGACAGTTGTTCCTTTTCTTTATTAATTACTTCAGATTCACCAATAAAGTCTAGCAGTAATTCAGAGAGTTTTTCTTTGGACAAGAACTTAATATTATCTTTGAGATGAAATATACTTACCTCAGATTCCTCATGAGATTCCTCATCTGATTCACCAATTGCCATAAGTGTTTGTTCATCTCCATCTTCATCATCTGACTCCTCATTTGAACTTTCTCTCCAAGCAGCGACCATAGCCTTTGTTGATACTTTGTTTTTCTTGGGATAAACATGTTCCTTCTTCTGGTTCCTTCGTTTAGACCTTTCCTTTTTCCATTCAACTTCCCACTAAGAGAAGTTCCTGATTTGATGATCAGTCTTCCCACTTTTGTAGCAGCCCTCATTAGTCATTTTTTCCGGTACCTTTGCCTTGCTGTAGTTTCCACCTCTTAAGGAGCCCTTTCCTATCATAAGATATTTCTTGAAATCCTTGGTGATCATAGACATTTCATCTTCTTCCAGACCTGCACCTTCAATGATTCTCAATGCCAGACTCCTTTCCTTCTTGGGAACATCCGTCTTCATTATCTGCCTTCTAAGTTCATAGGCAGTAAGATTTCCAATTAGCTCATCCAGTTTGAGAGTTGCAATGTTCTTGGATTCTTGAAGTGCAGTGATCTTGCTCTCCCAAGATATGGGAAGAACCCTTGTCAAAATCTTCTCAACCTTGTCTTCCTCAAGAAGAGTCCTTCCAAGAGATTTCAGTTCATTAGTCAATGGAGTGAACCTAGTGTACATCTCTTGAATGGTCTCTCCTTCCTTCATAGAGAAATTCTCATATTGAGAATATAGTAGAGTACCTATGGATCTCTTCACTTGAGCAGTTCCTTCATGAGCCCCTTGCAAAGTGTCCCATATTTCTTTGGTAGTAGTGCAACTTTGAATTCTGATGTATTCATCTGGACCAAGTCCACACACAAGCCACTTCTTGGCCTTAGCATTCTTCTCCCACTTTCTCAAATCCTCAGCAGTGTAGTCAGATCTTGTCTTTGGCACATCTACTCCTTCAGCATTCTTCTTCATGGTGGCCAAAGGACCATCAGTAACTATGTCCCATAGCTCATAGTCTTCACCAATTATATGATCTCTCATCATGTTCTTCCACCAGGAGTAGTTCTGGCCATTGAAGAGTGGAGGCCTAGCGGTTGATTGTCCTTCCTAATTCCTAGTTGGTGCACTCATCTTGATCTTTTTCTAAGGTGTTAGCCTCTTCAAGGATAACCCGCTCTGATACCAATTGATGATCTAAATGTCAATACCACACAAGAGGGGGGTGATCTGTATGGTATCCAATTTTTGCCTGCACTAGTTATAGAAGGACCAGGTTCTTCTATGTGTTCCAACCTCTACTGTTTGCGAAATAATAAATACAGAAAATAAAGAACAAAGATATTTTTACGTGGAAAACACCTGGCTCAAAAGGTGAAAAACAACGACCTACTTCCCAGTAGGATTTTCCCAAACTCTTTACTAAATCAGTGAGCCAAACAGCATTTACAAAAACCTTTTGTAAACCTAGGATTACCTCTAATCCCTTTGTGGAAAACTAGCCTCTGGATATTTGCGACAAACTCCAAGTTAGCTATAACTTGAAACACACAGTACCTATTACAGACGGTTCAAGATAAAGCTGAAAGGTACAAGTTGAAATCACCTACTACAAGTAAACTAGACTAAAAGACAACAGTTGGAACTGGTTCTTCTAGCTGGTCCAAGTAGCTTCAAAGTCGCACACCTAAATCTCACACGAACTGCTTGCAAATTTGCCTTGCTAATTTTTCTCTTAATTCTTGCTTAACTTTTGCTTCTGTGCGTACCTGTATATTAAGAATAATCTGCAATAAATAGGATTAGTAGACGAGAGATTTACTAGAGTTCTAATGCTACTCTTCCTTGGTGGAAGAGTTCTAGTTAATCTCAATTCCTCAAATCCCTCCTTATCTTTGATTATGTCCTTACTTAATAAGGAGTCCTTCTCCTTATCATTTTGCAATCTTTTCGATCAGGAGATATCTCTTTATTTCCCAGATTTTGTATATCTCCTACATGTGCACCTCACCTGCCTTAACTCTGCATGTGACTATGTCTCCAGTGATGGACCTGGTTCATCTTTGAGTTCCTTTGTCAATCTTCAAAACCATTCAATTTCTTGGGCCAATAATATCTTTCAGAAACCCATGCCTACTTGGAAGCTGGCCAAGTGGAAAATCTTGCTGAGTGAGTTCGATATCATCTATGTAACTCAGAAAGAAGTCAAGGGACAAGCATTAGTAGATCATCTTGCTGAAAATCCTGTAGGAGGAGAATATGAACCCCTAAAAACATATTTTCCTGATGAGGAGGTATCATTCGTAGGAGAAGATATTGCTGAAGCCAACAACGGTTGGAGAATGCTTTTCGACAGATCTACAAATTTAAAAGGAGTAGGTATCGGAGCCATCTTGGTATCAGAAATTGGTCAGCATTATCCAGTGTTTGCAAAACTCAGATTCCCATGCACTAACAACATGGCGGAATATGAAGCCTGCATATTAGGCCTCAACCTGGATGTTGATATGAATATTCAGGAACTTTTGGTAATCGGCGATTCAGACCTGTTGGTACATCAAGTACAAGGATAATGGGCTACCAAGAATTCCAAAATACTTCCATATCTGCATCATGTACAAGAAATGAAGAAGAGGTTCACAAAGATAGAATTTCGGCATGTCCCTAGAATTCATAATGAATTCGTAGACGCATTGTCCACCTTGTCATCAATGATACAACACCCAGACAAGAATTTCATCGATTCTATTTCGGTGAGGATCCATAATCAGTCGGCATACTATGCTCATGTTGAAGAAGAAACTGGCGGAATCCCCTAGTTCCACGACATCAAAGAATATTTGACAAAAGGAGAATACCCAGAGCATGCAAACCATACTCATAAATGCACCCTTCAGAGATTGTCCAATCAATTCTTCCAAAGCGGAGGAACCCTGTATAGTAGAACTCTCGATCTGGGATTGTTAAGGTGTGTGATGCAAAAGAGGCTTCCAAATTGCTCAAGGAGATACATGTCGGAACCTGTGGCCCACATATGAATGGTTTTGTCTTGTCCAAGAAGATACTCAGGGCTGGATACTTTTGGATGACCATGGAAATAGACTGCAAACAGTATGTTTGGAAATGCTACCAATGCCAGATACATGCAGACATGATAAGGGTGCCGCTAAATGAGCTTAATACAACAAGCTCACCTTGGCTTTTTGCTGCCTGGGGAATGGATGTCATCGGCCCAATTGAGCCTGCCGCTTCAAACGGGCACCGGTTCATTTAGTGGCCATCGACTACTTCACCAAATGGGTTGAAGTTGCATCTTACAAATCGGTAACTAAGAAAGTCGTTGCGGATTTCGTCAGAGATCGGGTTGTGTGTCGTTTTGGGGTTCCAGAGTCCATCATCACTGACAATGTCGCCAATCTTAATAGCGATCTGATGAAAGCCATGTGTGAAACTTTCAAAATCAAGCACAAGAATTCCACAGCATACAGGCCTCAAATGAATGGAGTCGTGGAGGCCGCCAACAAAAACATCAAGAAGATACTAAGGAAAATGGTAGAGAATCACAAGCAATGGCACGAGAAATTACCATTCGCCTTACTGGGATACCGTACCACAGTCCGCACATCAACCGGGGCAACTCTCTATCTGCTGGTTTATGGTACCGAAGTTGTCATTCCCGCCGAGATAGAAATTCCTTCTTTATGAATCATACAAGAATCGGAACTCAGTGATGCATAATGGATAAGGAATTGCTATGAGAAATTAGCCCTCATAGACGGAAAGAGGATGAATGTAGTGTGTCACAGCCAGCTCTATCAAAATAGAATGTCCAGGGCTTTCAACAAAAGGGTCAAACCAAGACAGTTCACGCCGGGGCATCTGGTACTGAAACAGATCTTTCCACATCAAGATAATGCCAAAGGGAAATTCTCTCCCAACTGGAAAGATCCTTACATGGTTCACAAAGTATTGACAGGAGGAGAGCTCATACTCGTAGAGATGGACGGCGAAATCTGGCCAAAGCCTATCAATTCAGATGCAGTCAAAAGATACTATATGCAAACCATTTTATGCTTCTTCATATGATGTAAATTGAACTACGCTCGACCTGATTCCCATTTAAGAGGGGATACGTAGGCAGCCCTAGGGGTTCGGTCACAATTCAATAAAATTTCCATTTTTACCACAATCAGAAACTGGGGCAGAATTTTGAGGAGGACCCTTAAAATTCTGAAGTAAGTTCAGTCAACCGCAGCATACGGAACGGTCGGAAAGTTCATCTAGTTAACTGGGCCAGAATTTTGAGAAGGACCCTCAAAATTCTACGGCAGAGGAAGTCGCAATGTCTCTAATTATGTCACAGTTACTGATTCATCTAACTAATTTCTAAATTGCATGTTACTATGTCTTTGAAAACTATGCACGCATTCTTTTGAAAAGAAACTTTAATTTTAGTCAAATTCTACCCCGGACAACTTGAGCAAGATCCTCGGACAGAACGGAGCAGATCAAGCAAGCAAAGACACGAACCAACCTCCCCCGCAAAATTCACAAATTTTCTTTGGATGCAGAACATGTCATCATGATAAGCATCGTCGCAACAACACAATCGCTATGCACGAAACACATTGTCAGCTAAGAACACTTCACTCTTACTCTTACACTTACATGAGGCTAAGCCCCGCCTATCTACTTGCATAAGGCTAAGCACTTCCTTCTCTTTGCATGAAACTAAGCCTTGTCTCAATCTTGCATGAGGCTAAGCCCTGCCTCTCTACTTGAATAAGTCTAAGCATTGCCTTCTCTTTGCATGAGACTATGCCTTGTATCAATCTTGCACAAGGTTAAGACATGCATCTCTACTTGCATAAGGCTAAGCACTGCCTTCTCTTTGCATGAGACTAAGACTTGTCTCAATCTTGCACGAGGCTAAGCACAGCCTCTCTACTTGCATAAGACTACGCATGGCCTTCTCTTTGCATGATAGTAAGCCTCGTCTCAATCTTCCACGAGGCTAAGCACTACCTCTCTACTTGCATAAGGCTAAGCACTGCCTTCTCTTTGCATGAGACTAAACCTTGTCTCAATCTTGCACGAGGCTAAGCCCTGCCTCTCTATTTGCATAAGGCTAAGCACTGCCTTCTCTTTGCATGAGACTAAACCTTGTCTCAATCTTGCACGAGGCTAAGCCCTGCCTCTCTATTTGCATAAGGCTAAGCACTGCCTTCTCTTTGCATGAGACTAAACCTTGTCTCAATCTTGCACGAGGCTAAGCCCTGCCTCTCTATTTGCATAAGGCTAAGCACTGCCTTCTCCTTGCATGAGGCTAAGCCCTATCTCTCTATTTGCATGAGTCTAAGCCCTGCCTCCTATTTTCATAAGACTAAGCATTTCCTTCCCTTTGCATGAGACTAAGCACTGTCTCGAATCTCGCACGAGACTAAGCACTGTCTCGCTCTTGCATTGTTGTCTTCTCTCGGGCTAAGCTCTTCCCTCAACTTCACACAAGACTAAGCTTTGTCTTGTTACCTCTAGCATCATGTCTATGCACCTCATGGTCTTAAATATAGACAGTTTGTCCGAAGGCGTCATAGTCTGAAGGCACCATCCTCATAGCCGGAAGACATCATGCCATGGCTTAAGGATCTCTCAAAATTGCACATCATTATTCAAAGGAGTCATGGTTCGGAGGCACCATCTTCATGGCCCGAGAACATCATTTCATGGCCTGTGAATCCCTTTCCGCACAATTCATAGCCCGGGACGTCATGGTCTAAGGACGTCATCCTCACCGTCCAAATACAGTCTTCATGGTCTGAAGGGAATTTGCATCATGTTTAAATTTGCGCAAATAATTTATACATATGTGCTTGCAGTATACTTTTGTAGATTTGCAGGTAAACCAGTGAGTAACCATTATCCCAACAGGAGAAATCCTGCTCCAGTTCCTCCAAATTATTTCAAACCTGATCGTTCTCCCATAACCGTTTCAATCCCAAGTGATCTTACTCAGAACCTTTTGTCTGTTGTTGCAACAACACCATCGGTTTATTTGACTGTTGGATTCGGAACTACACACGGCCTGATTCCTGTAAAACCAGGGATATGTAGGCAGCTTGAAAATCGGAGTGCGGCCTATATCTTTCAAATTGCCCTATACGGTCAAAATTGGTCATCATGTCTTTACCCGACAACTCTTTTATCCTTCTCGGGTAAAGAAGGGCAGTTGTTGATACCTAATTTTTCCCATATATATTTTGTAAATACACATATACTTTCAAAATAGTGCATGAGCATCAACCAGTATTTTTCCATAATTTTTAAAGGCTTTTAATCAATTTATTCCGGCATTGTTATTATCTAAATAATTATTAATTGCATCAAAATAATTTTATAATGATTTATTACTTATTTTTTATAATTTATATTCATATTAAGCTTTACATATTTTATGTATAATTAGATTTGCATCTTTAGGCTATAATTGCAATATCTCGCAATAATAGCCACATATAGGCATAATTACCTTGTTTACACAGAAAATGAATTTTTATATTTTTATAATGTTAGTAATTCTTTTAAATCATTTTCATGCACAAATGATCTATTATTTATTAATTATTTTTTATAAATTATTTTACGGGCTTAATTAGGTATTTAAAATCTAGCCCCGTTTTCTAGATTTTAACCTTCTTTAATCGAACCAGATTTGGTTCAAGTCTTATGTTTTCTTTAGTAACTCTCTGCCTACGTTCTTTTTATTAAAACAAACAACTCTTTTCCTTTATTGCTCTATCAATTTGTGTTTACTTAAAATTAGAGTTTTCAGATCTTAGTTGAATTATCGGCCGATTCTGTTTATCTTTTGAATAAAACTCCTGTCTAGGTTAATTATGTGATATTTGTGCTGATTTTATGGTTCTCCTTTTGAATATCCTCTTGTCTAACTTATGTACTTTATTTTTAATGTTGATTCTAGGGTTTGAAATCTTCTATTGATTTCAGTTTACTCTTTCCTTTCTCGTATGATGTTGATGTTTTCCTTATTTACATTCAACCTACCATGCTTCCATTATTTCCTTACCTTATTTTCTTTGAGACTGCATGTTCATTGATACTTTCCTTATTTTGAGTGGTACTTGCCTGATTATACGTTGTTATGGCTATCAATTGATTGAACCCCGACTTCAATTGATTCCTGAATTATTTTCATTCCGTATTTGTGTATGTTTGATTTGTTACCTTATTTGACTACTTAATTGAGTACTATTTAAACTCTTTCTCCCTCTCCCCTTAGAAAACTCGAACTCCTATATACTCTCTAAAAAACTTAAGCTCTCTTGTTCTGATATTGTGCTAATTGTCTCTTGTTTTGGCTGGCTGAAAGTCAAGGTCAAGTTATTCTGGAACTTAACTGTTGTGGAATACTTACTTGCTTTCTTACTAAACCGGTATGCCTGAACCCTTTGTAATTTCATTCTTTATGCTTTGCTCGACTAGCATACTTTAATTCCCAGTATGATTCTGTCCTTCACATGATTCTATGATCCCATTAAGTGGCACTATTAATTTCGGATTAAGTTGTTTTGAATAATATGAATCCTCTCATAAGTTAGCCTGAGGTTTAATTTTGTTTCATGCACTAATCTTACACTTGTTCTAAACTTAGCATTCCTCTAGATACTATAAACATGTAATCAATTAGTTTGTTTCTTAACTCGTGTGCCTTGTCTTCTTAATTCATGTGTCTGGCCAGTTTAACTGTTTCTGCCTAATTGCTTCTGTGATTAAGCCATGATTGTCTTAAGTACTAGCATGAATATTTAGCCTAACTAAACTTCAACTTATCTGAACAGTGTGCTAAGTATGAACTTTGTTTGCTTCTTGGTGCAGTTCTGTCTGCAACTCTGTGTGCTGAACTTTCTTTCGTCTGAAATCAAACTCTTTTTATAAAACCTGCCTCTTTCTTTTTTGTGTACTGATTTTTAAAACCCCACTCCTAGTCCCTTAGGTTCTCAACCACCTCAGTATGAGCACTGCCTAGGGTCCACATGAGACTCCTTTGAACTCTGACACACTGTAGACTAGTTTTCCAATTTCTTATGAACTATCTTCTGAATGTGTAGTTCAAGTGTGAGCATTGCCCTGGGTCTCCTGAGGCCCTTGGGAACTTTGACACACTAGAAACCTGGTTCTAATTTTCTATGAATCCATATGATGTGCTTCAAAGTGGTTATGGTTGGAAGGCCTGGTCCCCAGGTCTATTTGGGCCTATGAAGGCTCTCTATAGTGTAACTATTACCATTATGAAATTCATTTGAAATTATGGGCTGTAATAACTCTGTAATAATAGATTTGGGGATATTTAGTGAAGCTGGGAGGGTTTTACTTATATCTTTTATTAAAACTGGGTAGAAATCCTGCCTATAGGATTTAATTATGCTGACTAAACTAAGTGAGTACTATACTGTGTATAGAAATCCTGCCTATAGAACTTTCGTGATCATTTTGATTCTGTGTTTTATATTTTCATACTAAAGATCCTGCTTATAGGACTTTCGTTTAATTCTGTACATTAGAAATCTTGTTCATAGGATCTATACATGTTTTCAACAAATGTGCATTAGCAATCATGCCTACAGGACTTTGTTGTTTGAGATAATTATATTTATTGGCAATCTGTTTAATTTCTGCCCATATACAGTTAATAGATATCATGCCTATAGGACTAAAATCAGTTTCAAACTTAGAAATCCTGCCTATAAGGTTTAAATCAATCCTGCGATAGATATCATGCCTATAGGACTAAAATCAGCTTCAAACATATAAATCCTGCCTATAGGGTTTAAGTCAATCCAGCAATTACAAAGCATGCATGTAGGATTGAAAAGGAATAAAACCTATCTCTATAGATTAAAATCCATGCTACACCTAGAAATTATGTATATAGGTCTGTAATTAATAAGTTCATAGATATCATGCCTATAGGATCCTGTTGGTCGATTCTGAATTCATTCAGTACTGTCAATCACTTAGGCAACATATCTGTAGGACTTAATAATGATTCTGGGTTTATAATTGTAACATATTACTGCCTGAAGTTCCCAGATTGATGCTGAATAAAATCAGTAGGCAAACGAATAGGTCTTAATGCTCGTCGTAATAAAACTGTCTCTACATTCTGTTTTTCCCACATATATATCCTGCCTATAGGATTCCAAAGTTAATAAAGTTTGTTGATTCAATTGCGTGCTTTTGTTGTCTATGTGCGGAGGTCAATATGGGCCCACACTTGTTCCTTATCTGAATGTCCTATTTATTTTTGTTTACCACTTAGATTTCACATTTTTAAAGTAATATAGGTTGGTCTAGAACTATCTCAAAATAGAGGTTCTAATACCTCCAGGGCCATAGGTTAGGGACAGGTAGCGCACACATAAAGAACGAGCTAGAAACTACTAGAACGCTTAAGTAACAACTTAAAGATACTAATTGGGTAGTAAGGAGATGATAGTCCATGCGTTAATACTATGAGTAACACCCCGACTTGAGGGAGTTACAAAGTATTGTATGGAATGATCCTATATGCGAAAAAACTTAGGATCCCCTCCACCCCCACCCCCCGCCCTTTTACTCCTGCTTAAAATAAATTGAATATTGTATTTGTTCAAATTATTTTCTTCCCTTTTTAGACTAATTCGCTTAATTTAAGTTCGGCCAGGACCCACCGTTGTGGACCTCGAGGGGTGCCTAACACCTTCCCCTCGAGGTAATTTGAGCCCTTACCCGATCTCTGGTGATGTAAACTGGTTCTATGAGTTAATTGCTCTAGGTGACCTAGCGCACCTTAATCTGTCAGGTGGCGACTCTTCTAATTCCAAACCCATCCCGAAAAGGAGTTGTCCCAAAACGTCGAAACCCGATTTCGCGAGAAAAAGAGGGTGTGACAACTGTTTACCCTAAAATTTGGATAACAACTTATATTGTGGTTTTAAGGATACGTGATTTCACCTAATCAATTGATAAATAATAAGATTAATAATAATAATCGAAAGTAACGGAAAGCAAACCAGTATTTGAACATAACTCAGTCCTCGAGTTAGAGTACCCTCGAACTGATTAGAGTAAGAGCAGTTTAGAAATATAACAGACTGATGAACAAGAATGTAAGCGGGAGAAAATTATATTGTCAGTGAACAATGTGTCCTACAAATGATTAGAACTCCCCTTCATATAGTAGAGGAATTCTAATTATGGTATAACTCTAATTACAGAAGGAAATCTCATGATTAGCTGATTAACCATTTCTTATTTAATCCATTCCGAGATTTACGCTGTGATCCTCGACCAATCACGGATATCTTGTTTTTCCGTTATTTTGACATATCCGATCTTACTTGGTGCATGTCTCACTTGGTTTTGGTTGTTACCAACCTTGATCTCGACAGATACTTCGATTCTGAACTCGATACCTTATCCTCGTGATTTAGTCGAAGTCGACCTTTGATGCAACCTCCTGATCTCGATCAAATAATAAAATCGGATAGGCGCGATTTAACCGTATACAAAATAAAAGGGAATAACATCAATCGTTTTTTCATTACGCATAGATGAAATTAAAACATGCATTATAATTCATCAAAGAATGGAAATTTACTAATCATTGATTTCCATCATTTATATTATTTATTTTATGGGAAAAGTAAGCTGCTAACAATTGCAGTGACAGCCATATTTATTCCCAACCAGTTTGCAAGTTCCCCCGTTTTCACAATTTCGATGCAGTAAATATAACACTTTCCATCTTTGTCTGAATCATCATCTACACCAGGTATACGTGTACCAAGCTCTGAGTGGTCTTTGCAGTCAGAAAAGTCTGCCTTACTATTGCAACCTTCGAAACAACAGATTTTTTATTGTAGCAGTGTGAAGAACATACACATAAATAAAAATAGGGACAATTCAAAGACCTTCCCCTAATGATTGATTTGGTAACACTAATCTCCCTGGTAATTTATAATATTACGATTACCTATCTTATTTTAATTTTCTTGAAATAATTCTTTTAAACTATTTATCATTAATATAAAAATTATTTTACATTAGTAATAATATGTGATGACCTGATGGACCACTTTGAGTTTTAACCTTCATTACTGTGTTCCGAACCTCGAATAGCTTTGTTTAGCCTTCCTCTTTTTGTATGTGCAGTCCATGTTTTTTCCAGAAAATCCTTATGTGAAAAATTGATGAAAATATGAAATTTTGCCCTAAACTAATGTGAGTTGATTACGGTCAATATTTTATGTAAATGGATCATGATCAGTGTTTTGATGGTCCCGTGGATACGTATCGTGATTTGAGACTTGGACTTATGCCTAGAATCGAATTCGGAAGTTCCTAACTTTATTTAACGTGATTTGTTGAAAACTAGTAAATTGACGGCTAAAAGAATTCCTAAGTTTGACCGTAGGTTGACTTTGATGCTACCGGGTTCGAATTTCGTTCCAGAATTTGGTATAGGTTTATTTCACTATTTATGACTTGTCTACAAAATTTGGTGCAAAACGGAATTGATTTGACGTGATTCGGACGTCCGGTTGTAAATTTATATGATCTTGAGTTTCTTTGAAACTTTTATACATTTTGATGTCTGATTCATAGTTCGGGTGTTATTTTGGTATTTTGATCACGCGAGCAAGTTCGTATGATGTTATTACACTTGTGTGCATGTTCGGTTTGGAGCCCGAGGGGCTCGGGAGAGTTTTGGATGCATAGCAGAGTGTTTGATAGAGTTAGGAGTCTACTGGTTTTTTGACATAGGTCTCAGTTCCCGCATTTGCGAGTTTAGGGTGGCATTTGCGATAGTAGGATGAGCCATGTCAGGTTCGCATTTGCGAACAGTTTTATCACAACCTCAATTTCTCTCCTTAGGAAGTCGTGATGGCACATATTCTCTAAGAATAGGTAAGACTAACATTCACGCACAATATAAGGGAAATAATTGAAGTCTCAATACTTAACAACTAATATAAAATAAACTCCGCAACACAGCATATACAACTTCCTAAAACCTGGTGATAACAAGTCACAAGCTCTACGAATAAGTACAGATCATCCTATACAACAATGTGTCTATAAAAGGAAAGAAAATGAAGTAGACTAGATTGAGGGGGACACCGAGGCCTGCAGACACCGGAAGGTACACCTTGAAGTCTCTGAAGCTGAGCTCGTATCACTAGTGCCTGGACTAGTAGGAGGTACCTGGATTCGCACAAAAAGATGTGCAGAAGCATAGCATGAGTACACCACAATGGTACCCAGTAAATGCCAAACCTAACCTCGGGAGAGTAGTGACTAGGTCAGGTCAATGCCCTTGTGGAATAAATAAGAAACAGAATGAGTAATTAACAGTGTAATAATAATAACAATGGAAATAAAACAAGTAAGAACTATACCAAAATTAACTACAGGGGTCTAAGCCAAATAAAACATTACGGAAGAAAATAAGGAGTGTTATGCCAAGGAAACGAAACAACCAAATACAAGTGAAGTAATATATAAGTATCAACAAGAGTCACTATTGAGGTACCGCCTGGTAACCTCAAATCACAAAACAATTTACATTTTTTCCTTATATACAGCGAGAGCCTTGTATTTAGTTTAAAAAATATTTTTTCCGAAATAGCATCCACGCATTTATCCCACCTTATCTCACCACTTGGGTTCAAGTAGTTCCTCTACTAGCAACACACGTATCAAGCCCACCTTATCTCACCGTATGCGTTTCAACCCCAAAACGTTATACTATCTCATGCGTATCAATATTACAACGTATCACAAATCGCACCTCAAGTGCCCAATATCACTACTCGCCAAAGAGATCAACAATAATG
Source organism: Nicotiana paniculata (assembly GCA_005239505.1). Lineage (NCBI taxonomy): Eukaryota > Viridiplantae > Streptophyta > Magnoliopsida > Solanales > Solanaceae > Nicotiana > Nicotiana paniculata. The sequence goes on along the minus strand of ML340801.1, from coordinate 24,937 downwards.
GTGTTTCCCCAATAAATAGCCTATGCCTCAACCACAATGTACATAAGACTCTCAACACTAACAACCGGAAGTGAATAAACAAGAATAGTATTTCACAACTCAATACTTTGCCTCAATGTGAATCATGGCCTTTATAAGTCAATACCAAGTAACAACTTCGAGTAAAGAATTTAACGGTTAAATAATGAATAAGGAATAGAGGAAACAAGAACGTCAACTAAAAATGTAGAGAAATTAACAAGTAAGAGATAAGACAATTAGAGCATGTGAAGATAGACTAATGATGATGGATATAACATGTTACAATTAAAGGCATGAAAGGAATCCACGTATCTAAAACTAGTAAATTTCCATATTTAGCCCGTGTACACACTCATTGACTTACGTCCACAGCTTTCACACATCACAATTAACACAAAATAACACAATCCTAAGAGGTAATTCCTCCACACAAAGTTAGGCAAGAGACTTACCTGAAAACACGCTAACTCAATCCACTGGTAAGCCCTTCCCTCGATTAATAAACTCCGAACTGTTCGAATTTAGCCAAAATAACTTCATACCATGAATATAAACTATATTTCGAATAATAAAGTTATGATCTTTACAAAGAAACAAAAAGTCAACTCAAAATGTCAACCCGGGATCGCGTCTCGGAACCCGACCAAAATTATAAAATCCGAACACCCATTTGATAACAATCCAACCATACAAGAATTACTCAAATACGGCCTCAATTCGCCTTTCAAATTCACAAAATTTAGCGTAAGAAGTTTTCACAATTTTTCCCCAAATTCCCAACTCAAATCACTAATTAGACAATAAAAATAACAATAGATTCATGAAATATGGTCAATAAAGTCATGAAATATAATCAAATCCGAGTTAGAATCACTTGCCCCGATGAATTTCTTGAAAATTCATGAAAAATCACCACAAACCGGGCTCTTTAGGTCCAAAATATGAAAAATGAGATGAAACACTCGTTTTGAAATTTTAATATTGTTGCCCATTCGTCCTCTATCGCGATCGTGCCCAAAAACTCGCGATCGCGTAGAACAATTCTCCCCAGCTCAATAAAAAACATTTCGCGATCACAAGAAACCAGTCGCAAACGCGATTAACAAAATGCCTCCACCCACGCGACCGCGTCCCAGGTCACGCGGACGCGATGCACAAGTATGCCTTAGCCCCCAGCGTCACCTTCCTTATACGCGAACGCAATATACCTCATGTGTTCGCGATGAACAATCCCAGCAAACTTCACGATCGCTCCCTCACCTTCGCAAATTTGGAAGGAAAATATTCAGCAGCCCCTGAAGACTCTACGCGATCGCGGGAGAACCTTCGCAAACACGTAGAAAGAAATCAGATCAGAAGAAAACCAGCAGCTTCAGCAATAATGACTAAGTCCAATTTGGTTCCGGATTCAATCTGAATCACACCCGGGGCCCACGGGACCCCGTCCGAATATACCAAAAAGTTCTAAAACACCTAACGGACCTACTAGAGGCCAAAAATATCATCAAACAACATTGATTCTACGTATTGCAACCCAATTCAAGCCTATAGAAACTATGAACTTTCAAATTCCAATACTAATGCTGATTCATACCAAAATAACTCCGATTGACTTTAAATTTTGAACACAAGTCACAAATGACATGACGGGCCTATCCAAACTTTCGGAATCGGAATACGACTCCAATACCAATAAAGTCAACTCCCAATCAAACTTTCCAACCTTCAAAACCTTCAACTTTCTAACTTTCACCAATTCAAGCTGAAACGTCCTACGGACCTCCAAATCAACATACGGACACGCTCCTAAGTCTAAAATAACCATACGAGCTATTGGAACCGTAAAACTCCATTCTGGAGTTGTCTACACAAAATTCAAACTACGATTAACTCTATCAACTTAAAGCTCCAACTTAGGGACTATATGTCCCATTTCACTCTGAAACTCACCCGAACCAAAACCAAACACCCCGACAAGTCACATAACCACAAGTATAATATAGAGGAGGCAATAAATAAGGTATCGGGGCAAAAATACTCAAAACGACCGGTTGGATCATTACATTCTCCCCTTTTAAAACAAACATTTACCCTCGAACGAGTGTAGAGACATACCTGCAGTGGTGAAAAGATGAGGATAACGGCTACGCATATCATGCTCAGTCTCCCATGTCGCTTCCTCGACTAGTTGACCCCTCCACTTAACCTTCACTGGAGCAATGTTCTTCGACCTCAACTTTCGGATCCCCCTATCCAAAATGGCCATCAACTCCTCAACATATGATAAATCCTTGTCCAATTGGACTGAGCTTAAATCCAACACATGAGACAGATTACCATGATACTTCTGGAGCATAGAAACATGGAATATTGGATGAACTTCAACTAGACTAGGTGGTAGTACAAGCTTGTAGGCCACCTCTCCAATCCTATCAAGAATCTCAAAAGGTCCGATATATATAGGGCACAACTTGTCCTTTTTCCTGAACCTCGTAATACCCTTCATGGGTGAAACTCGGAGAAAGATCCGCTCCCCGACCATGAATACAACAACGTGAACCTTCCGGTCCGTATAACTTTTCTGCTTAGATTGGGTTGTGCGAAGTCGATCTTAAATTAATTTAACCTTCTCCAAAGCATCCTGAACCAGGTCAGTGCCCAATAGCCTAGCCTCATCTGGCTCAAACCAACCCACCGAAGACCAACACCTCCTCCTATACAAGGCCTCATACAGATCCATCTGAATACTCGACTAATAGTTGTTGTTATAGGCAAACTCTGCAAGCGGCAAAAACTAATCCCAAGAACCCCCAAACCCCATCACACATGCACGAAGCATATCCTCTAATATCTGAATAGTGCTCTCGGACTGTCTATCCGTTTGAGGCTGGAATGATGTACTCAACTCCACTCGTGTTCCTAACTCACGTTGTACTGCCCTCCAGAATCATGATGTAAACTATGTACCCCGGTCAGAGATGATGGATATCGGCATGCCATGAAGTCGGACAATCTCGCGAATATAAACCTAAGCCAACTGCTCTGAAGAATAAGCAGCCATCACAGGAATGAAATGACCTAACTTGGTCAACCTATCCACAATTACCCATACTACATCAAACTTCTTCTGAGTCTGTGGGATCCCAACAACAAAATCCATAGTAACCCGCACCCATTTCCACTTGGGAATCTCCATCCTCTACAACGATCCACCTGGTCGTTGATGCTCATACTTCACCTTCTGGCAATTTAGGTACCGAGCTACATACTCCACTATGACTTTCTTCATTATCCTCCACCAATAGTGCTGCCTCAAGTATTGATAAATCTTAGCGACACCCAGATAAATGGAGTATCGCAAATTGTGGGCCTCCTGAAGAACCAACTCACGCAAACCATCTACATTGGGCACACATAGCCAGCCTTGCATCTGTAACACATCGTCATCCCCAATATTGACCTCCTTGACATCGCGGTGCTGAACCGTGTCCGTAAGGACAAGTAAATAGGGGTCGTCATACTGACACTCTCTGATACGATCATATAGAGAAAACCACACAAGCCAAAACTCAACTCAGGTGCGAAACATCAAATTTAACATATTGGCTAGCAAGGCTTGAACATCATATGCTAATGGCCTCTCCGCTGACGGTAGATATGCTAAACTACCTGAGCTCTTCGCCTTACGACTCAAGGCATCGGCCACTATATTGTCCTTCCTGGGATGACATAGAATGGTTATATCATAGACCTTAAGCAACTCAAACCATATCTGTTTCCGCAAGTTAAGACCCTTATGTTTGAACAGATGTTGTAGACTTGGGTGGTCAGTATTAACCTCACAAGGGACACCCTCAAATAGTACTACCAAGTCTTTAAGGAATGAACAATAGCTGCTAAATCAAGGTCATGGACAGGATAATTCTTCTCATGTAGCTTCAATTGTCTAGAAGCGTAGGCTATCACCACACCGTCTTGCATCAACACCGCACTGAGGACAATATGTGACGCATCACAGTACACGGTGTAAGACCCCAAACCCATAGGCAACACCAGCACTAGGGTTATAGTCAAAGCAGTCTTGAAATTTTGAAATATCTCCTCACACTCCTCGGTCCACCTGAACGGAGCACCCTTCTAGGTCAATCTGGTCATAGGTGCAGTAATAGATGAGAAACCCTCTACGAATCGACGATAATACCCTGCCAACTCTTGGGGCCATATGATATGGTGGAATAGAAATGGTCTGAGTGACCGGAAATAAATCAATACCAAAATTGATATCCCTATCAAGCGGCATGCCCGGAAGATCCACCGAAAATACATCTAGATAGTCCCTTATTACCGGAACTGACTCAACGGTAGGAGTATCAACACTGACATCTCTCACAAAGGCTAGATATGCCTCACACCCCTTCCCAACCATCTGTTGTTCCTTGAGGAAAGACATCACCCTACTAGGAACATAATCCAAACTACCCCTCCACTCCAACCGAGGCAAACCTGGCATAGCCAACATCACCGTCTTGGGGTGACAATCAAGAATAGCATGATAGGGCGACAACTATTACATTCCAAAATAACATCAAAATCTACCATACTGAAAAACAATAGGTAAGCTCTAGTCTCAAGAACAACTAAACACGACCGATACACACGGTCAACGACAATGGAATCTCCTACTGGCATGGACACATAGACAAGAGAACTCAGGGAATCACGTGATATACCCAAATATAGAGCAAAGTAATATGATACATAGGAATAAGTGGAGCCTGGATCAAATAATACTAATGCATCTCTATGACAAACTGGAACAATACCTGTGATAATTGAGTCGGATGCAACCGCCTTCGTCCTAGTCGGAAGAGCATAACATCTGGCCTGGCCTCACCCTCTAGGGCAACCCCTACCCGCCTGACCTCCACCTCTAGCTAGCTGAGCAGGTAGAGTAGCAACTGGTGTGGTAACCACGGCTTGATAAGTCTAGGTACCCTGTGGAATACGAGCCTAAGTAGTTTGTGGAGGTGCACCCCTCCTGAGTCTCGGGTAGTCCTTTATCATATGACAAGTATCTCCACACTCAAAACAAGATCTCTAGGACGTGACTGTTGAGACTGGCTCGGGCCTAGTCAACTGGACTTAACGCTGAAAGCACCCTATGCAGGAGGTGTACTAAACAATGGTGGTGCATAATGGGCAACCTAAGACTTGGGAGTGGCCAGAATACCGCTGGAAGCTGTAAGTTATGAATGAACAGGACGGCTCACATAACCTCTACTATGAGAGGCTGCAACTGGGGCACGGGAACCACTATATGTGCCATAATCTCGATGCCTCTTGGACTCCCTCTCATCTCATTACCGGCCCCATATACTCTTCAATCTCCGGGCGATCTCCACCATCTATTGGTATGGGGTATCAGTCTCCAACTCTCGGTCCATGTTGAATCTAATACTATGGTTGAGCCCCTTGATAAATCGACCGACTCGCTCTCTGACAGTGGAAACTAATGTAGGTGCATGTCTAGACAACTCGTTGAACCTGGCCGCATACTCTGATACAGTCATAGCACCTTGGCGCAACCTCTCAAACTCTAAGTGCCATGTGTTCGAGGACTCTAGGGAACAAACTCTCTCATGAACATCTTTGAGAACTGAGCCCATGTGAGTGAAGCTGCCTCGGCCGGGCTACCCAACTCATACACTCTCCACCATTGATAAGTCGCTCCCTTAAGCTGGAACGTAGTGAAAGCGATTCCACTCAACTCCATAATACCCATTGTACAGAGGATACGGTGGCAATCCTCAATAAAACGATGTGGACTCTCTGAAGCTAAGTTGCTGAAAGTAGGAGGGTGGTACTTTTTGTACCTCTTCAACCTAATATGCTCCTCCTCAGATACTGTTGCCCTAACCTCAGGCTGAATTGGAAACCGGATGAACTGGTATGGCCTTTAGGACCGGGTGTCTGTGCTCCTTCCCCGACCTGGAATGTGGCAGGATCAAGTGAAATCAACCCCGCCAGAGGTAAAGTGCCAAACATGCTCAAAAGTTAGGCGAGAGTCTCCTAAAGTGCAGGAGTAGTAACAGGCGTCTCAGGTGCCTACCCTCTAACTAGAGCTACAGGTGGCTCCTCTGTAGCAACACAGACAGGTGCTCTGTTGCACCACATGGCCGTCCTCGGCCTCTTCCCCGACCCCGTCCTTTCCCGGCTCTAGCAGGTGGAGCGGGTGTTTGATCATCAGATCTAGTTTTGGGTGTCCTCACCATCTCTGAGAGAATAGAAATACATAGATTTAGAGTTTCGAAGTGACAAATTCCCAAGATTAGGAATTAAAGAAGTGAAACTTTTTCTAACAGTTCCATAGCCTCACAAAGATAAGTATAGACGTCTCCGTATGATTTGCGAGACTCTACTAAACCTTCTTGTGACTCATAACACCTATGAACCTAAAGCTTTGATACCAACTTGTCATAACCCCAATTTTTCTCCATCGGAAGTCGTGATGGCACCCAGTCTCTAAGACTAGGTAAGTCTAACATTCACTCAGCATATACAACTTCCCAAAACCCGGTGATAACAAGTCACAAGCTCTACAAATAAGTATTGATCATACCTATACAATAATGTGTCTATAAAAGGAAAGAAAATGAAGTAGAGTAGATAGCGGGGGACTCTGAGGCCTGAGGATGCCGGCAGGTATACCCTGAAGGCTTGTCTCACTAGTGCCTGGACTGGTAGAAGGTACCTAGATTTGCACAAAAAAATATGTAGAAATGTAGCATGAATAAATCACACGGTACCTAGTAAGTGCCAAGCCTAACCTCGGTATAGTAGTGACGAGGTCAGGTTAAGGCCCTACTAGAATAAATAAGAAACATAATGAGTACTTTTGGAATTTAATAATAATAACAATGAAAATAAAATAAGTAATAAATATACCAAGATTAACAACACTGAACTAAGCCAAATAATGCATTATTGAATAAAATAAGGAGTTTTATGACAAGGAAACGAAAAAAACAAACACAAGTGAAGTAATAGAGAAGTATCAACAAGACTCACTATTGAGGTACCGCTTCGTAGTCTCAAATCATAAAATAATTCACAATTTGTCCTTATATCGCACTAAGACTTGCATTTAGTTTTAAAAATTATTTTTATCGAAATAACATCCCGCGTTTTAACCCACCTTATCACACTGCATGGCTTCAAGTAGTTCCCCTGCTAGCAACACACGTATCAAGCCCACCTTATCTCACCACATGAGTTTCAACCCCAAAACCTCATACCACCATAAGTGTATCAATATCACAGCGTATTACAAATTGCACCTCGAGTGACCAATATCACAACTTGCCAAAGAAATCAAAAAAAATGGTGTTTCCACGATAAATAGCCCAAGCCTCAACTACAATAAACATAAGAGTCTCAACAATAAAAATCGGAAGTGAATAACTCAACAAGAATAGTATTTCACAACTTAACACTTTGCCTCAATGTGAATCACGGCCTTTATAATTCAATACCAATTTCAACAAAAAGATATTCCAAGAATAACAACTTCAAGTAAAGAATTCAACGGTTAAATAATTAATAAGAAATAGAGGAAACAAGAACTTCAACTAAACATGTAGAGAAATTAATAAGTAAGAGATAAGACAATTAGAGCATGTGAAGATAGACTAATGAGGAGGGATATAGGAATGGCAATTGGGCGGGGCGGGTGAGGGGCGGGGCGGGTTGCGGGTTTAATGCGGGTTCAATGCGGGGGAACTTTAAATTTTATCTTTTTTGAAACAACACAATCATTTCAACTACAATTTCACATCCTTCTTCACTAGCACGAATACTATTTTTATTTATAATTAATCAATTTGCATAAGTCTCAACAAAATGATATTACATAAGTCAAGATATCGTATTAGTAATAGAAAATGATGGTAACTCATTTATTTTGGAAGATCAGCGTAATACTCTCTTAGTTTTATGTTTATGTGATTCTATTAAACTCTCCATTGTATATAATACCAAAATGTCAAACTATTTTTTTTTAGAAAAAAAAAAAGAAAAATTAAGTGGGGCGGGGCGAGGTGGGTCCAAGCGGGGCAGGTTAAAAATTGAAAAAATAACTATGTGGGGCGGGGCTCGGCGGGGCGTATTAAAATTTTTTTGGGTTTTGCCAAGCCCGCCCTGCACCCGCCCTGCCTCGCCATATTGCCATCCCTAGATGGATATAACATGTTACGGTAACTCAATTAAAGGCATCAAAGGAATCTACATAGCTAAAACCGATAAATTTTCACATTTAGCCCGTGCACACTCGTCACCTTACGTACACGGTTTTCACGCATCACAATTAACACAAAACAACACCAATCTTAAGGGGTAATTCCCCCACACAAAGTTAGGCAAGACACTTACCTCAAACACGCTAACTCAATCCACAAGTAAGCCCTTCCCTCGATAATCCAACTTCAAACGGATCGAATCTAGCCAAACAACTTCATATCATGAATATAAACTATAGAATACGATTTCAAACAATAAAGTTACAATCTTTACAAAGAAACAAAAAGTCAACTCAAAACGTCAACCAAGGGCCACGTCTCAAACCCCGACCAAATTATAAAATCCGAACACCCATTCTATAATGAGTCCAACCATACAAGAATTGCTCAAATCCGACCTCAATTCGCCTTTCAAATCCCAAAAATTTAGCCTAAAAAGTTTTCACAATTTTCCCCAATTTTCCAACTCAAATCACTAATTAGAAGATGAAAATAATAATACATTCATGAAATATAGTCAAATCCAGGTTATAATCATTTACCCCAATGAATTTCTTGAAAAAGCCACGAAACATCGCCACAAACCGATATCTCTAAGTCCAAAATATGAAAAATGAGATGAAACCCTCGTTTTAAAATTTAAGTATTGCTGCCCAGTCGTCCTCTATTGCGATCACGGACAAAGACTCGTGATCGCGTAGAACAATTCTCCCCAGGTTAATAAAATACACTTTGTGATCACGTGAAACCAATCACGAACACGATGAACAAGATGCCTCCACCCACGTGACCGCATCCCAAGTCACGCGAACGCGAAACACAAGCGTGCCTGATCCCCCAGCATCACCTTCCTTATATGCGAACGCGATATACCTCACGCATCCGAGATAAACAATCCCAGCAAACTTCACGATCGGTCCCTCACCTTCGCGAACGCGAGGGGAAAATTCCAGCACCCCCTAAAGACTCTACGCGGTCGCAGGAGAACCTTCGCGAACGCGTAGAAGGAAACCAGATCAGAAGAAAACTAGCATCTTCAGAAATAATGACTAAGTCCAATTTGGTTCCGGATTCAATCGGAATCACACTCGGGGCCCACGGGACTCCATTCGAATATACCAACAAGTTTTAAAACACTTAACGGACCTACTCGATGCCAAAAATCACATCAAACAATATCGATTCTACGAATCGCAGCCCAATTCAAGCCTATTAAAACTATGAACTTCTGAATTCCAAAACTAATGCCTATTCATACCAAAACAACTCTGATTGTCTTCAAATTTTGCACACAAGTCATAATGACGTGATGGACCTATCCTAACTTCCGAAATTGAAATCTGACCCCGATAGCAATAAAGTCAACTCCCGCTCAAACTTTTCAACCTTCCAAACCTTCAACTTTCTAACTTTCATAAATTCACGCCGAAACGACCTACGAACCTCCAAATCAACATCCGGACACGCTCCTAACTCTAAAAGCACCATACGGATCTATTGGAACTGTCAAAACTTCATTCCGGAGTCGTCTATATAAAATTCAAGCTACAATCATCTCTATCAACTTAAAGCTCCAACTTAGGGATGATATGTCCCATTTCACTCAGAAACTCTACCCGAACCAAAACCAAACACCCCGGCAAGTTAAATAACCACAATATAACATAGAGGATGCAATAAATAGGGGATCATGGCTAAAATACTCAAGACAACTGACCAGGTCATTACAAGATAGTTTGCATCTGTGATGGGTGTTGGGAGGGCTTGTTCGCATTTGCGATCAAAGGGGTCGCATTTACGGAAGGTCATATGTTCGCATTTGGAGATGCCAACAGAGGTGTGGGGAGTTCATTTTTGTGAGGACTTCTTTGCATTTGCGTTGCGAACCTCAGGTCGCATTTGCGACATCTGTGCCTGGACAAGAAACTGAGAAAACGGGATTTAGCTCATTTGTTACAAATTCTCCACCCTAAACACCCTAGAGGTGATTTTTTAAGAGCAATTTCTTCCCAAAAATATTGGTAAGAAACTTTATTCCATTTCTTTTTAATTAGCCATTACTTTTCAAGTGTTTTTAATATTAAATCTAGGATTTTCACGATAGAAATTAGAGATTTGGATAGAAACTTGAAATTTTATAAAATTGAGATTTAGACCTCAAATTGAGATCGAGTTTCGAAACTAATCACATAATCGGGCTCGGGGGTGAATGGGTAATTGAATTTTGGTCTGAACCTAGAGTTTTGACCAAGCGAGTCCGGAGTTGACTTTTGTTGACTTTTGGGAAAAAGTGTAAAGATCTTAACTTTATGTATTGTAATTGATTTTCCTAGAACTATTTGGTAATATTAAGTCGATTTTGGTTAGATTCGATTGGGTTTGGAGGAGAATTTTAGAGGAAAGGCTCTGGTTGAGCTTTGAGTGGGTTGTGGAGCGAGGTAAGTGTTGGGTCTAACCTTAATTTGAGAGAATTAGGAACCCTTGAACTATATGTTATGTGAATAACGTGTGTAACGGCGTAAATGCAAGGTGACAAGTGTATATACGGCGTCAGAATAATTGTTTCCATGTTTTCCCATTTTTCATTAATGATCTTATTGCATGTCTTAACTGTTACATGCTTTAATTGTTTTCTGTGTTGTAACTTGTTATTTGTCCTTTATTTTCTCTTGTGTTAAAATGTTTGTTTCTTCCATGATTCCATAATTAATTGCTATTTGTCTTAATAGTCTTACTTATACACTTTAACTGTCATATATTTAGCTTGTCTTGTTGCTTTGTATTAATTGTAGCATTCCTTGATTTTGTATAGGGTTCCTTTATTGTGTTGCTTCATATTCTTTAAATCTTATAGATTCTGGTGAAATGAGTTGTTGGATTGATTATATTCATTGAATTTGTTTGTGAATCGGGTTGCACGACATAACGGTTGTGATATGGTGAAATAAGAAAGGATTTTATATTGATATTGTGGGATCGGGTTGCGCGCTGAAACGAATTTTATATGTTATTCTTGATATTGATATGGTGAAATAAGAGAGGATTGTGTTTCTACGGTGGGATCGGGTTGTATGCCGCAACGTATTGTGTTTTGTATTCATTGTTATTATTGTGTTGACTTCCAGTGTTGCTACATAAAATTATGAGATCGGTTATTTCGGGTTCTCTGATTACAAGTGTTGAATTCTTTTTCATAAGTTGGATGCTTTACCTTTCATGTTTTTCCTTCCTATTACTATTATCATACTACGTATAAGTTATTGTAAGTGATCTGCCTTAGCCTCGTTACTACTTCGTCGAGGTTAGGCTCGGCACTCACATAGTACGTAGGGTCGGTTGCGCTCATACTACACTCTACACTTCTTGTGCAGATTTTGGAGTCGGTACCAGCGGCGGCCAGTAGATTGCTCGGATCGATGCCTGACGAATACTTGGAGTACAGCTGCATGGCGTTCGCAACCCTGAAGTCCCATTCTACATCATTCTAGTTGTTTACTTTATTTCAGACAATTATTCTTTCATTCAGACTTTTATTTATAGTACTCTAGTCGCTCGTGTGCTTGTAACACCAGTTCCGGGATTGTATTTAGACTTCGTTGCTATTTTGGTTACCCACTCTATTTTAGTTTATTCAATTTATTGGTTTTCATTGAACTATTAAAAATGATTAATAATTATATTTAACGTTGATTTGCTTAGCAAGTGAAATGATAGGCGTCATCACAGTTTCAAGGGTGGGAATTCCAAATCGCGATATAATAAAAGTTTAAAAGAATTGCTACAGAAAAATCAAAATAAGGTAGATAAACATAATATCATAAATCACAAAAAACATTAGTGTTATGAAGTCAAATTTAAGGGGAAGTTTCTAAACTTGTTCCATAAAAGTATGAATAAATTTGGTGAAAATGACTTTTAGATGGTTTTAAAATATCTCTATGTAACATTTTACATTTCTCAAGCATAACTAGTTTAAAACATTGAGAAAAAAGAAATTGATTAAAAGAAAATTCATACATCAAACACCAAATAAAAGTAGAAAGAACGCGAAACACACTTGTTAGCCATGCTTGTAGAAACAATATTATGGATTGGAATGTCAAAGTCTTGATGAAAACATGCTATTTATAATATAAGAAATGATAAGAGATCTTTAATTTTGATATGGCGTATATCTATAACTAAGATTACATCATCCACAACTACAAAGAAAATAGAAGTACTAATTATTTTCTTCCCATCTTAGGGAATATAAATAAGATGTATCTAATGCCAAGATCATAATAATAAATGCATTTAAGATGCCTTCTTTGTTTTGAACTTAATTCCATTTGTCTGATTGTGATATAGGTTGTCACAATCATTTTCATTGGAATAATATTTGTCAGCAGAAATTAAACTTAGAACAATTCAATTTTTAAATTTTTAATATTAAATACACTATACTTTTAAATTAAATTTTTAAATTTTTTAACATTAAATACACCATACTTCTAAAATTATGAATTTAAATCTCTTAGTTTTACTCCTTGTCAAGAATAAAAAATAAAAAATTATGTCGAGATAAAATTAAATAATAAGATTCTAGGAAATGCATACACGTATTAAAGATTTAAGTTAAAGTTCAGCAGCAACTAATTGCTTATCACCCTGACCTCCTAACATCTATATGTCTTATGATTATTTTCATATTTTTCCCGAGGTACCTTTTAGATTTAATACATATGTGGATTGGGTGATCATGATTATGGTAAATCATCATAATTATGTTAAAGCGAACAACGCGATATTCGTAATTAATTCACTCATTTTGACTAATTTAAAATGTAATATACTTCAATAAAAGAAAAAAAAAAGTGCTCTCTATCAAAACGTTTTCATTCTAATTATTAGGTTATGTGCTCTTGTAGACACGTTTTTTGAATAATAATACATACCAAAGATTAAATAACAAAATATAAACAGATAAGTTAACGAAAAATCTACAATATATAGTTCTAAAAAGAAGAAAATAGGACATATTTATTTTATGAGTTTTTCCATCCTGCAAACAAAATGTACAAATAAACTTGGTCTAAACAAGGAAAAATCTACTCAAGTGAAGAATCCCTTTTCTGAACTGTTCTTGAAAAAACTAAAACATCGTCAAGTTGTTGAGCCCCTTCTTTCTTCTTCATCTTATTACCAGTACAGGTACTGGTATTTGGATTTTCACCATCTGTAATAATGGCTTCTCTAATGATTTCTCTGGCTTTAGCCATTGGATCATCTGCTGCTACGACGTCGTCCTCTTTCTTTTCCATTTCTTCTTTCCTCTCTTTTGTTGCTTCCATTGATTTCTTTTTTCAATCCTTCCTTCTTTCTTTTGCTATCAAATGAAGATAAAGACACAAAGGTTTGGTATATAAAAACATGGAACTCTGATATATGCATTTACGTGTACGAGGATAAATGTTTACACGTATATTAGAGGTCCAGCGCAACATGGAAGTTGTCTTTATCTTTTTAAAAGCCGGTGTCTTTTCTTTTTTCTTTTCAACGAAAAACCACCGTTCAGGGGCTGATGTTGCCTTGCGACATCGGATTCATCTGAATTTATTATTTTTTGATGTCGAGTGAAAACTTTTATGCAATAATCAATAAAAATTATAACAAAAAGGTTTATATAAACTCGAGTTCTAAATATAATATGGGTTCGATGTTAAAAATTTTAAAGAGAAAATTTATATAATTTATATTTTGAATCTGAAATACTCCTCTACGGAAGGCATAAAGACGAGATCTTTTATCCAAACTCTTTTTTACTGAGACAAGATTTTTGATCCAACTCTTTTTTACATTGTTACTTTTTACGAGTACAAAATACTGGATAACTTCGTTATTACGGAAATGATCCAAAAATACCCCTAAACTTTCCGACCAGGAGCAAATATACTTTCCGTTAAAAGTTGGGCCTCTTCACCCTTGTCGTTACTCAACTGAAGCACAAATACCCTTTACCCAAACGGGTGACCACTAAAAAATAATTAAACTTATTATTTTGCCTCGTAGACTTATTTACCAATCATTAACCCCTTTTATTTCTCCCCCACAAAATCAAAAGCACCTTTATCAATTTTCTCAATTTTTTCTACTAGAGTTCCCGAACTAAGGAGGCTTCCCACGAGATTTTTATGAGAGATTTAGTTATTTCATGAAGGTTAGTAGCTTTTATACTAATAGGTTGTTGAAAATATTTATATCTGAGTGGGGGTCGGGTTGTAAAAGTTATATGAAGTTTTCGTTTGTATAGAGGAACATATGATAGAGGTGTTTTTGCTAAAATTATCTGGTAAAAATGATAGCTTAACGTATAAAGGTGTGTCATTTTATGATTTTGTCTGGTTCTTGGTAATCCTATTTTGGTCTGCTAATTTTTCCGTTTTTTAATTCGGTTACCTTATTATTTTTTCATAATTGTAGTGGTCCATATGTGTTTGTTTGTTTGTTCTTTTGCATGTGACTACTTCCTAGGATGATTGACAAAGTGAAAATTATTTTCAATTATGGGGGTCACTGGGTCATTTCAACCGAGTTAGGGTATAACAAGAATCTAGTGCACAAGTGGACTGATTTTGATCCTGATTTGTCATTTATTCACGACATTAGTGAAGTGTTTACCTCTAAGTTAGGGTTTAATGAAGTTAAGCAAGTGTTGATGACATGCACATCCGGAAAGTATTATATAGTTGATAATGATGATGGAATGAGGTCATTACAGTGTCTTATTTTTTCTCAATTTAGTGTTATTAATTTCTTTGTTGTTGATGATTATGAGCTTAACCTGACTGCATTTGCACTCAATATTATACATCACAAAAAAATTATGATGTAGATGTTGCTATTGTTGATGAATGTGAGCTTGACCTGACTTCCTTACCACCTAATATCATACATGACAAAACTTATTCTGATGTAGAAGTTGTTGTCGTTAGTAAGTGTGAGGAAGGAGATGATTTGTTTGAATTTGACGTATCTGACTATGATGAGTATAATCCTGAGGAACTTGAACTTTTTAACCAAGAGAGGAGGAGAACTGTAAGTTGTAATCTAGAAAACTTTAAAGAACTGGAGTTGGGCATGCCCTTCAAGGATATGAAAGAAGCAAAGCAATTCGTCAATTTCTATGCTATAGCTAATAAAAAGGGATTGAGGGTTAAGCAAAGTGATTCAACCAGATCCAAGTATTTATGTTGAGATGGATGCCCTTTTGTTTGTCTTATCTCTAAGAATAGAAACACTAAGGCAGTTAAAATTTAAACTTTAGAGTCAAAACACAATTGTGATGATGCTTTTAAGAACAAAAGAGCGGATTACGCTATATTAGCTCATTACTTCTATAATAAAGTCCAAAACAATCTCAAGTTTAAGATTAGTGAAATGAGGGGGGAACTTGAAAATGATTTCAATTTAAATGTGTCCACATATAAGCTAAAAGGGGAAAAAAGACTAGCTTTGGAGAAATTGGAGGGAAGCTTTCTTGATGATTATAATAAGCTTGAGTCATATTCCCATGAAATTAAGTAAACTATTCGTGGCAGTGATATTGTTATAAACATATCAAAGGAGGCCTTATTGGAGGGAAAGAGAAGATTCTTAAGAATGTTCATATGCTTTCATGCTTTGAAGCAAGGTTGAGAAAATGGTTCGAGGCCTTTCATTGGTTTAGATGGGACTTTCTTAAAAGGAAGATCTAGAGGTCAACTGTTGGTTGCTATTAGCAAGACTCCATGAACCATTTTTACCCATAGCATGGGTTGTGGTGGACAAAGAAAATAGCACGACATGGACTTGGTTTATGAATATGTTGAAGAGGTATTTGGACCTTAAATATAGTGTTGGAATGACATTTATTTCAGATATGCAGAAGGTGAGTCATATTTCAGTTTTTTGGGATTATTTTAAGTCATTAATTATGATTTTAACCTTATCTTATCTTATTTTTTATTTATGGCAGGGACTGTTAAATGTTGTGTCGAGTGTATTGCCAGAATCACATCACAAATATTGTGTTAGACATATTGAGCCTAATTGGTGTAAAAATGGAGGAGTGGTGACATAAAAAAATTAATGTGGTGGTGTTCTTGGAGCACTTATGACGAGGAATTTGAAGACCAGTTGATAAAATTGGAAGATTTATCTGAAGATGTTGCAAAGGATATATTACATTACCCACCAAAATCTTGGTGCAGAGCTTTCTTTAATACACAATATAAGAATATGATGGTGGATAATAACTTTACCGAACCATCAATGCATCGATTTTGGAGGCTATAAGCAAGCCTATCATCAAAATGCTTGAAAAAATAAGGATCAAGGTAATGAAAATGTTGGTGAACAATGAAGCTAAAGTGAAGACTTGGAATGTTGACTAAAGTCCACAAGCTATGAAACTATATAGTGGTTACAGGCAAATTTCCTCACATTGCAAGATACACTTTAATGGTGATCATGGATATGAGATTTTAGAAGGTGAAGATAGACACATTATCAATCTGGAGAGGGAGAAATGCACATGTAGGATATGGGACTTGGGTGGAATACCATACCCCCACATAATTAAAGCCTTGATGTATTAGAAGGTGGATCCTATAACTAAAATAAGTTGGTATACTAAAGTGGCGTATATGCTAACATATAAGGAAAAGATGCAGCCATTGAGGGGTCAAAAATTCTGAAAATTTGATCCTTCTCAAGACATGGAGCCACCTGATATTGTGAAAAATGTTGGCAAACCTAAAGTTAAGAGAAATAAGGAGCCAGATGAGGCAAGGAAAAGAAAAGGAGAATGGAGTCATTCAAGAAAGGGGACTCAAATCTTTTGCAGCAAATGTGGTAAGCCTAACCACAGTGCAAGAGGGTGTTTCAAGGTACAAATTACAGTATTTTGCATTTATTAGATTACGCTGATATAACTGACATACACTTTTTATGGCATGATTCTAGTGTTGGAGCCAATGCACAAAGAACTGAAGATGAATCCCAAGCAAAGACGATTGAAGAAGATTCTATGACAGATCTTACTGAAGATCTCCAAGTTGTAACACAGGGTACACAACATTCTATTGGCTATGGTCCTGAAATAGGAAGTGATGAAGACCCACCATTAAGGCTATAGGTTATTTCTGAGATAGAAATAAGACCGAAAAGCAAGAAAAAATGACAAAATCCAACTGGGACAAGAAGGATTCAGTTCGGGGGAGATCACACAGCAAGCTCAATGCCAACTAAGTTGCCTTTCTCACCAAACAAGGCCACATGCATGGGTAAGGCAGCCATAATATCCAACCAGTTGCAAGAACAATTCAGAGAAAAGAGAGTGAAGAAGATGGGGATAAAGGGTAAAGGTGCACCTGCACCCGAGATATAGTTGGATAGTTAATGTATTATGAAGACTAGTATTTGGTAGTTAGACAGTTATGCTAGTCTTTTGACTTAGTCATCCGGTGTTTGATTACATTTAGTATTTTTTGGTATTGATTAAGAACATGATGAATAGCCTTTTGATGTGACATTTTTTGTCTTAGTGCATTTAAAGTTTGTGGCCTCTTTTATAGATTGGAATGGAATTTGTGTAGTGAAGAGTATATATTTAAAGTCGTGGACAGTTGTTGGAAAGTTCATTTAAAATGTTGTCATTCTTTATCAATCACGTCGGATTCCCAATCATCAATGTCCTCAGCATAGATATGCAATTTCAGTGGGTAATTGAGAAACTAAAAATTCTTGTGTTAGTACAGAAGCTCCTGTATTGATGTAACGTGATATAGTATGTGAAGTTTTGTTTGTTGCATACTCAAAATTAAACGGCTTCAATGTACATTTTATTCTCCTGCAATTGTGCAGTCAATTTGCTTTTGTCTAATGAGATTATAGCATTTGTATCTTTGCATTATTGCATGATTGTTGATAGTGTGTAGACAATTCAGCAGCATGATAATATGAAAATTGTAACTTTCGTGAAATATGGTAATATGAAAATTTAGTGTTATTGTAAGCATTATGCGATGCATGGCTTTGGACTGCGCAGAAGTGTTTGATATTGGGTGAAGCTCTAGTGTCCCTTTTGTCTGCTTAAGTTTTCAGGTCATTGAGAGACTTAGTTAATCTCAGTGGTGCTTCCCTTTTTTCCATTTCATAGATATGCAATTTACAGTAATGTGTGCACATTTTTTGTGGGTTCCAACAACATTGCTCTTTCAATTTCTTTTCTAAATAATCACTGGATTATTAAGCAACAATAACAGTAATATCATCCAAATAGTTGGTCCCTTCATAAATTCAAACCAAGCTCATTACCAAGGCAAACGTGCCACAAGATACATTGCACTTCAAGGATAGAACATACTACAAATAAGAATTTTCATTGCACTTCAGGGATAGAACATTCCTTTTAACATACATACTGGAACAAAAATGCAGAATAAAAAAATGCTAACTAGCTACAAGATCGAACATTATTAGTTCAAAAGATTCATCTACTACCTACAATTAATCCCAACATCTCAATTGTCATTCCATCTTCCAAGATGCGATTATTTCAACAAAACAACACAAAATACAAATAACAATCCACTTTTTCAACTTTTGGGTCACTCTAACATCATGTACCAACGCAAATTCTCAAGATCCGTCACCTTCTTCTTCAAAACATTATCTTCCTTCAACATTTCAGGACCCTGCCTAAAATTATTTTGAAGAGAAGAGAAGATGAACCATTCGAAACCCTAGCAGTAGAAATTGGGAAAATTGATAAAGGGGCTTTTGATTTTGTGGGAGGAGAATTAAACGAGGGTAAGCCGTTTGGGTAAAGGGTATTTGTGCGAAGAGGCCCAACTTTTAAAGGGTATTGCTTTCTATTTGTTCTTTTGCTTTTCGGAGTGCACGTCAACAACGACAATTTCTTCCTCTTAATTTACTAGCACATTCTTTTGGGGGTATCAGGTATCTCAAAATAATAGTATCTTTACTAATTTTCACATTTTATTGACAAGTAGGCCACAAGAAAATATTATTCATGTCAGGCAAAAGATGACACATGCACAGATAAACCAAATATGTAAAGCTGAACAAGCACTTCCACTATGAAATTGACCATTGCGAAAGAAGTCCTGTAAGCAAATGTCCAGAAATAAGATAGAAGGCCGAAAACAAGAGGCAACAGGCATAGTAGATCCGAAGAAGACTAAATTTAACCTTGAGAACAAAACCTGAAACCTGGCTAGTTCCATATTACAAACAGTTCAAACACCAAAAAACAAACTTCTAAAGAAAACAAAACTGCTGGCTGCTGTTTAGTGACATCTTTTAGTTCATCCTCCTGATGAGTTCATTGATGTAATTCTCGCGGTTTCCAGCGTCACCACCTTCAACATAGTGGTTTCTCTTCTTCTTGAGTCCACCAAGAGGTGCCTTAAGCTGGAACGGCCATAGGAAGTTGTTAGCCTCCTTGAAATGTGGTCCAACAGTAATGATCTCGTGGACAAGATCTTCAATGCAAATAATTCCATGTTTGCCCAACACCTGCAACATAGGTGCACATTTGATGAAAAACCAGTAGAGATATTAAGGTGTCGTTACTTTGAAGCATTCGGGTTCTTGAGTTGGCAAATTCAGAATGAACTTCAAAAATATATTTGGCACTGACCTGCTCAATGACGGAATTGTCTGTCAAAGCAATTCTCTGCTTGTCTACCTTGCCATAACCTCGTTTGTAGATCAATTCTCTAATGCTCTTTAGGTTGGGATAACTGTGAAGTTAAAGAGATGCAGCAACCAATAATTATAGGGGAACTCCGTAAATGAAAATCAATCCTGGAAAGAACCAATGCTTGAGAAATTCAACAGAATGGTACCCGTAAGTAACATAGGGCTCAACCCTGTGCAGCATGTTCACGGTTGCCTTGTTAACTTTCAGGAAGACACCATTGAAGATCTGCAACATAGCAAAGAGTCCTCTCATAAGACAAACAGAAATGAGTCGGGGAAGTAATAAACAATGAAGAAAAAGAAAGATACATTTAGAAAAGAATCCGACAAAACAGTAATCAGCAAGTCTAAAACAAGAACATATCTTTCGGAATTGCCTAAGATAGATTGTTAGGTTCATTTGCACAACTTAAACTTTGTGACCAAGAGCAGAAATCATGAATTAATCATACATCATAGAATAAGTATCAAGTAAAATGGCAGTGTAAATCAAAGGGTGTATGGCATTAATTATGCAAAGTGACATGACAAGAAAAATGAATCCCAACAAAATAAGAAAGAAATAAAAAGTGTAGTGAATGAATCAACTAAAATATGCAAAGTTTGTGTTGGCTTGATAGTTACAGTCAAAATTGGAAGCTAAATGCTAGTCTAAATATCTTTCTGACTAAAAGAAAACTTAAGTGACCATTGTAATGATAGAATCCCAAGGAAAATTAAGCAGATAGAATCACTTAAAAGTTACGAACTAGCATGGAAAACATATAAAGGAAAATAGATTCCCATATTACAAAAAGTAGATTGATCATATTCTTTTGCCGTAAGTGACATCTAATACTTGAATCAGTTCTTACAGAAATAAAGAGGAACCATCAATAAATTACCTGTCGCAATCTAAGAAGCTGCAGGATCTTTTTTGTCTGAGGAGCCATCGCATTAATCCTAAAATAGGAAACGACAGTCAATGACTCCGACTTTATTCATCAAACTCATGGGTTAAACCAACCAGCAACTTACCCACGGATTCTGATGATGAAGAGCAACTTTGCCTCTGGGTCAACATAGAATCCTCCCTTCAATCGTGCCTCGCGCTTCAATTGGATCAACTCCCTATCCTGAAAACACAAACACAGTTCTTGAATACCTCAGTAACAGAGAAAATCAGTTCTCTTTTTACTTATATATTGAGCTCATAATTACCTGCGCCTCATACTCCTTAGCGTACTGTTTAGCCCTGTTGTAGATCAGTTTGCGGTTCTCGGTATTCTTTTTCTTGGCTGCTTCAAGCTCTTGCTTCTTTACAAGGGCCCACTCCTCACTTCTTTTCTGCTTCTTCAGTACAGACTCTGGGACTGGTACACCTCCCTCACCCATGACTCTGTTATGTGAAAGAGCGCAAGAATACAAGTCAAATACAAGTACAAGTATAGCATCACATTAAGATAGAGAATCCTACTTGCTCTCAGATGCAAAACAGTTTAAGATGACAATTTCTAGTTAGTTAGACTCAACTTGTCTAAAAAGACATACTTCAAAAAAAATAGTTGAATGTGTTTCATTTAACATTTCCTCTCCTTATGATATGCTAACCATGCGGCTGACCTACCCTCATCAGACAGTTCTTTACACCTTTCATTTCAGGTAATTTTATATGATAATTTTTGATTTCCCACTAAGAATTTAACATCAGTTTTCAGGTCAAATGTCAGAAAATAAAAGTTTTTCAATTTCTCTTCCTACAACTAGTATTACATGATTTAATAAACACACGGTTCACTAACACTCTACAAAGAAACGGATATTCAGATTTCCAGAGATAGTTTGCAAATACTCTCGGCAATCACGGTACCACATAAGATAATCCTACCCAGGAAAAACATAAACAAATGGAATCTAACATAAAGCTATGATTAAAATAGCCAAAAACAACACAAACAATGAGTCTTTCAAATGCAAAATTAAATATCTGATAAACCCATAAACAAGTGTCAACATTTAAAAAATCAAGAAATTGCAAAACACAATAAACGAATCAACAAGCAGATATTAACACAATACCTAAATAGAAAAAGAAGAATAAACAGAGAGAAATTACAGAGAGGTACACCTTAAATTCTAAAGCAAATCAAAGAAATATCATTATATTAAACTTTAACAAAAACTGAAACATGTTACACAAGCACATTTCAACAAGTCTAAAACTCAGATCTTTTCACTAGCTAAAACCCCAATATAATGATACTTTTAAATGCTCAAAAACTGATTATTGTCAAATAAGAAACTAAATGAAATATAACAAGTTGAAACTAACATAAAACCTGAATCAAAAACCCAGAAATAAAACCAGAGGTAACGCCTAAACTCGCACAAATATTAAACTGTAACAAAAATTTTACAAACTTTTCACACAAAAGATGATTTCTTTTCAAATGCTCAAAAGAGAAATACATTGCCAAATAAAATACAAAATTGTTAGAGAATATGAGAAAATGGGATTACCCTTTTAGCTGTGCAGCAGACTGAGGTGTCTGTTTGGTCTGACTCTTTCACCACAATCACAACAACAAAGCTGCTGAGCCGATGATATACTAGACACTAGGGTTTGGGGAGGAATACCTATTGATATGAATTTTTGGGCCTGTTTGTATTGGACTACATGGGCCAAATTTAGGGGAGAAATTCAAAAATAGCCAAATTTACAAGTGGTCATTCAAAAATAGCCACAGTTTTAAAAGTAATTGATTTTTAGCCACTTTTTCATGTAAAGATAAATCTAAACGAAAATACTGTTCAAAATCCGTAAAATACTCCAGCATAATATATTGGAATTCCAGTATAATATACTGCAGTATACTGGACTTCCAGCACAATATATTGGAGTTCTAGTATAATATATTGGTCCAGCATAATATATTGGAAGTTCATACACAGGTGCTCCAATCTCCAGTATATTATACTGGAACTTTCTGCGTGTTAGAGTTCCAGCATAATATGCTGGAAGTTCATACACAAGTATACCGATCTCCGGTGTATTATGCTGGAACTTTTCGTGTTGCAGCAAAATAGTAGTTATTTTCAATGATTTTGCAAATGCTGGCTATTTTTGAATGATTAGTCTGAAAACTGGCTAGTCCGTGTTATTTTTATCAAATTTAGTTCTAAGCCCAACTAACGACGCCCAAATTATCTAAGTATCTATTTATGCACTATAGCAAAGGGTTCTTCTCATGGTTATCCCCGCGAAACAAAATATTTATTCATTGTACCGTTTCACAAGTCGTTTGGTATGATGCATTACATAAAGTAATGCATGCATTAGCTTTTAGTATTACTAATATCTTGTATGGTACACTTTTTCAATCTATGTATTACTAATGCAAGTATTACTGTATTAGTTTTACAACATCTTTGGTATTATCATATGTATAACTAATACATACCAAACTATGGTATTAGCAATATCAAGGGTATTAATACATGCATTAGCATGGTTAAATATAAAATTACCCTTAAATCCCTTAAAGCTAAAGAATATGGAGGATATTTTTGTAAATAATTATTTTTTTAAAAATTATGCAATGCATTTTATTTATTAATACAACACACCAAATAGTGGATAAAAAATAATCTTTTCATAACTAATGCTTGTATTACTAATCCATACATTACTAATCTCGCATTTCTAATATAGCTTACTCAGCACTATTCTTATATACCCTACTAGGCAACCCCTAATAAAGTCTGTCCCTTTGAAACATTACATTGCAGCAGTTATGTTGTATACCTATAACGTATACAATCCACATTTTGCATACCTTAATGATATACCACAGTGAAAATAGTTAAATCACACTATGGTATATATGTAAATTGAATACCCACTAAGTTTCAGCTCTCTTGAAAAAAAATTAATTACCACAAGAAAACAGATTATCTTCCTTAAAAAGCAAAAATTAATTTTTAAAATTTATTATTTCCTGTGCTTATTATCTTGACCTTTAAAATTAATAAAAAGTTTCACTATTTCCTTCGATAGTGACGTTAGAGTGTGTAAATATCCTTTACATGTTTCCAAAGTTCAATTTCAAATTTTCAAGTTTTCAATATTAGAAAAAGTGGAAACTTATTAATTAAAAATTTCATCATCATCTTTTATAATCACTGCAGGAAGTAAATACCCTTTCAAGACATTCCAATTAATACTAACCTTATTATTTTCTTATACAGCCATAGAAATACACTCGATCTTTTTTCAGGTTTTTAAGTTTTTATTTTAATTTCATTAGTTATAATTAAGTTTTAGTCCTCCGGCGACCAACATAAGCCTTTCCTTAGCCACCAAAAAACTACCGCTTATGTCAAAAAGGGATGAAAACTTACCCGCATGCGATTTATATCAAGTCAAACTAATTTTTCATAGTTAAGTGATTCAACAAGATAAAAACATATACTAATTAATTATGATTAAGCGAAAAATGTATATATACAAATATGTGGTATGCATGTACTGGGATGATGTAATCGCCTGGAGAGATAAGGTTTTACCTTCAAAATATTATAATTAATATTTTATTGTAAAACCTATGGTATTTGTGGATGTCTANAATCCCTAGTCAAAGGAAGATTTAACTCTTTTATTATTGGTCTGCAAAAAGCAAAGTCCGGGTAAGGAATTCTGTTGACCGGGGAGAAGGTATAAGGCATTCCCCGAGTCCCGTGGTTCTAGCACGGTCGCTTTATGACTTAAACTTGACTTGAATTAATTTTGGAAAAATTGATATTTATAGTTTTTTTTGTGTTTTAACTTGTCTGCTTTTACTTTTTTTTTTGATTATTAGATCAACCAAGAAAAATAATTCATAATCACGCTATGT
>ML340799.1:0-25803 GCA_005239505.1 Nicotiana paniculata | reverse complement strand
TTACCTACCTTACCAACCCCAATAATTTCACCTTTCTTTCCGTTTCCAAAGGAGACATTTCCTCCTTTGATACTTTCAAGTGAAAGGAACTGTTCCATGTTCCCTGTCATATGCTTTGAGCAGCCACTATCCAAATACCAAATCTGGCTGCCTCCTATCACTTGAACCTACAAAAGAATAAGGGGTTAGTTTTAAGAACCCAAACTAGTTTGGTTCCTTTTCTATGAGAGAATGGATGAATCAAATTTTTTCTGGCCCAATTTGGTAGCCAGGTTTTCCTTTTTACAAACCTCTCATTTTTTCGACTGGCGTGGTCTTTTGCAGTACACTCATATTTGTAGTGACCAGTCTTACCACAATGGGTGCAGATTTTATTCTCAGGGAAAGTGAGATACTTGCTTTTGGTATCCCACTTGGGCAATTGACTTCCAAAGCCAATCCCTCTCTGGTTGCTACTATGATTCTCTTGAATCCATATCAGGGCATCTGAGGATTTATTCCATTTACAAGTTCGATCTAATTCATGTTTGACTTTTCCAAGTTCTTCGTTAAGAGTTCTTATCTGTTCATCCTTAGCATACATCTTATCTTTTAGTTTTCCCACATTTTCTTCTAAAATGATATGAGAATAATCAACAACCTTTTTACTGGATCCTAGTTTTAGCTTTAAGTTTTCAGATTTTAGTTCTAGAATCTCAGTTTCAAGTGGATGAACCTGGTTCAACAAGACAGTGTTTTTCTTTTCAGATTCACTGACTCTGATTTCCAGGTTCATGCACTTTGCTTTTAGCATGCACATTCTTTAGATAGTTGATCATTTTCTTTGGTTGTTTCCTCATAATCATCTACGAAATCAAGTAGCAACTCAGAGAGTTTTTCCTTAGATAGGAACTTTACTTTGTTTTTAAGATGGGAGAGACTTACCTCTGGTTCTTCATGTGATTCCTCATCTGATTCTCCAATTTCCATGAGCGCCTGATCTTCTGCCTCCCCATCTTCTAATTCCTCATCTGAACTTTCCCCCCAAGTAGCAACCATAGCCTTTGTTGTGGTTTACTTGGTTAGACCTGTTCCTTCTTCCTATTCCTTCTTTCATATCTCTCCTTTTTCCATTCTACTTCCCACTGAGGACAGTTTTTGATGAGATGGTCAGTCTTACCACATTTTTAGCATCCCTCGTTGGTTGGCCTTTCTGGAGGTTTTGCTTTGTTGTAGTTTCCTCCTCTANCTCTCTTTCTTTGGACCATCCATCTTCATTGTCTGCCTTCTCAGTTCATAGGCAGTGAGGTTTCCATTAGCTTATCCAATCTCAGGGTTGCCATATTTTTGGATTCCTGGATAGCAGTGATTTTGCTTTTCCAGGAAATAGGCAAGACCCTTGTTAGGATCTTCTCAACCCTGTCCTCTTCAAGAATGACTCTTCCAAGAGACTTCAGTTCATTAGTCAAGGTTGTGAACCTTGTGTACATCTCTTGGATAGTCTCTCCTTCTTTCGTAGTGAAGTTTTCATATTGAGAGTATAGTAGAGTACCTCTTGACCTTTTTGCCTGAGGTTTTCCTTCATGGGCTACTTGCAAGTTATCCCAGATCTCTTTGGCAGTGGTGCAGCTTTTGATTCTGATGTACTCGTCTGGACCTATTCCACACACTAGCCACTTTTTGGCCTTTGCCTTCTTCTCTCATTTCTTCAGATCCTCAGCAGTGCATTCAGCTCTATTCTTTGGTACATCTATACCTTCAACAGTCTTCATCATGGTAGCTAGAGGACCATCAGTGACTATGTCCCAGAGTTCATAGTCTTCTCCAATCTGGTGGTCCTTCATCCTGTTTTTCCACCAAGAGTAATACTAGTCATTGAAGAGTGGTGGCCTTGCAGTTGATTTACCCTCCCAGTTTCCAGGTGGTGCAATCATCTTGATCTTCTCCAAGGTGTTAGCCTTTCAAGGATAACCGGCTCTGATACCAATTGATGTTTTAGACGTCAATACCACACAAGAATTTGTGTGGTACCCAATTTTCGAGTGCTGTCTCTCTAGAAGAACCTGGTTCTTATTGGTGTTCCAATTTCTACTATTGCGGAATATAAAAGANACTCTAACTTGAACAATGTGTACCTATTACAGTTGCTTCTATGAAAGCTCAAAAGATACAATATTAAATCTCCTACTACAACCAACTAGACTCAATGACAAACAGATGGAACTGGGTCTTCTAGCTGGTATGTAGCCTTTGTGTCGCACAGTAATTCTGCTTGCAAAATATCTGGGAATTTTGCTTTCAGATCTTGATTCACTTCTGAACTTGTGCGTTCTTGATTCAAGTAAGAATAGTTCAATTATTTATAAAGTCAGTTGTTGAGTTTGTCATTCAGTTCTGGTACGACTCTACCTGGGAGAACAAGTTCGTATTAAACTCAACTTCCTTCCTTCGTTACTGTCCTTGCTGAATTCAACTTCTATGATCTTATTAATTTGCAACATTTTCGCATTAGAAGAACTCTCCTTGTTCATTGATACTTCACAATCGCATTCATCTCCTATGCATATAAGGTTTGTGTGCCAACGCGTCAGGTCAAGTGTGTATGCTCTGATGGACCTGGTTCAACTGGTCAGACATTTGTCAATCTTCAAAACTATGCAGTGACTTGGGTCAACACTCTCTACCACATACTGAAATAATACCTGTAATCACGGCATCTGAGGCCACTGTATCGGATCTGGCCGGAATAGCATAGAATCTAGCGGGAGCACCGGAAGACTGAGTTTCGCCATAATGAACAGGGGCAGGCTGACCTCCCCATGACTGGCTTCCACCTCTAGGACGACCCCTGCCAACCTGTCCTCCACCTCTAGGTGGCCTAACGGCTGGTGCTGGACCCATAGGCTGATAACCCTGCTGCACTGCTTTGCCTCGAAACCTGGGACAATGCCTCTTTATATGACCTGGATCCCCACACTCATAATAACCTCAAGGTATCATAGCCTACTTCCCCGAAGAGGAACCCTGAATGGCTGGAGAGCGATGTGTACTCTCTAGCATAGCATTGAATTAGGGATTGGGGATCTCGGATGACCGTAATAACCACTGGGTGAACTCTGAATGGCTGGAGGGCGGTAGGAACACTCTGGCATAGAGCTGAAATGAGGCCTCGCTGGGACACCTCGGGGAGGTGGTGGGGGTGCTGAATATGGAGGCCTTCTAGGCTGACCTCTACCAAACTGACCTCTGCCCCTAACTGGGGAACCTCTGAAATATCTGGAGAATCTGGCTCTCTTGTCCTGCTGACCCTTCTCTCTGCCTCTCGATCGATAGCCCTCAATCCGACGAGCTATCTCGACCACCAGCTGATAGGGAGTCCCCATCTCCACCTCTTGGGCCATGTTGGCCCTAATACCTGAGTGTAGCCCAGCTACAAATCTCCGCACTCTCTTGGCATCAGTAGGTAATATCATGTGTGCGTGGCGAGAAAAATCTGAAAATCTAGCCTCATAATTTGTCACTGACATATGTCCCTGCTCCAGCTGCTCAAACTGATACCGCAGCTCTTCTCTCTCAGAGGGTGGGATATACCTATCTAGAAACATCTGAGTGAACTACTCCCAAGTGATAGGAGGAGAATGTGCTGGCCTGCTGAGAGTGTAGGATTGCCACCGTCTGCGAGCTCTGCCCTCTAGCTGGAAGGTAGTGAAGTCCACTCCATGGGACTCTAATATCCTCATATTTTGCAGCCTGTCCCTGCACCTGTCAACAAAATCCTGGGTATCCTCGCCTCGCTCACCCACGAAGACTGGAGGGTGCAATTGAGTCCATCTATCCAATAACTTATGCGGATCGCCATCCGCAGCTGGTTGGGGCTCAGGTGCTACTGCTACAGGCTGGACCCCACCCACGGGCAGTGTATCCGGGGTATGATGTAATGTTGTTGTCTGGCCTGCAGCCTGGGCGGTAGGAGTCTGGGCCCCCCTCCCGCCTGAGATGTGGCAGGATCTACTGGAAACAACCCAGCCTAGGACATAGTGTCCAAAAACCGCATCATACGGCCCATGATCTCCTGGAAGCCTGGTGCCGTCACAAAGTCCACTGCCACGACCTCAGACAACGGGGGTACAGGCCCCTCCCGGGTCTGAAACATCGGATGCACGCGTCCTCACCATCTGTGAGAGAATTAAAGAATGAGATTTAGTAAACCATCGACTGCACAATTGACTAACAATAGAGAAAGGTTTCCTAACACCCAATAGCCTCCTGAAGATAAGTCAACACCCAATTAACTAAGGATTTTCACATATTTGATTAAACATTCCAACACGTGCCAAGTTTTATGGTTCAAAATATTAATTTAAAAGATAATAAGCCAATTTAACCAAAAACAATCATAAAGAGACGTGAACCAATATATATATATATACAGACCTGCAAACCATAATATCTACCACGTATGTGCCAGGAACTAGTGTCACAAGTCCTACGAGCATACTAACAGAATATACAAAATGTATAATATACTATCCCACTGCCTGGAAGAAATAGATGGGAATAACAAAAGAAACCCCATGGTGCTGCCGAGGATCGTCAGGAGAAGCAACTCACCATGAAGTCAGGTCTAGTCTATACTCAGAATCAAGCTCCGGTGTGATAACCAGATGCACCAGCCTCAGAACCTGTACAATTAAGTAGATAAGCGTAGCATGAGTACATAAACAAATATGTACCCAGTGAGTATCCCGCCTAACCTCGAAGACGTAGTGACGAGAGGTCGACTTAACACTCACTAAGGTCCAACAAAATAATTAAATAAGATATAATATCAGTAATAGGCATATGAGGATGATGAAAACAGTAAATATTAAAGATAACTGCAATTCAAATAAATACTGGAAGTAAATAAAGAATTATTACTTCATTTTCCTTTTTAAAATATTTGCCCCCTCAATATCCATGAAAATAATTAACAATTTAGCATGCGCAGACAGGATAAGGACAACCGGCCTGAGCCATCATAATAATCATATCTGTGCACTGCCGAGGGTCGAACGGCCCGAACCATAATATATTTTTCATTCTCGTCGTGGCGTACGGCCCGCTCCCATGACAGTAGGGGAAATAACACTCCGCTCGCGGAATGTAAATTGCGAAGCGGTCACATGCACACACAATCCACACAATATTCTTCATAAATTACTTTTCAGCGAACAATTCCTTTAAAATTATCAAATTCCATGATCTCAGGGAAAGAAGCCGCATATAACATTAATTCATCAAGCATATACTTCACTTCAAGGAAAAACACAAGGCATGGTGTAGGCCTAACTACCCGGACATAACAATAATAGCCGCTACGTACGGACTCTCGTCACTTTGTGCGTATGTAGCCCCCACAAAAATTAGCACATAGTCATTTAAATCACCTAGGGGGACAATTCCCTCTTACTAGGTTAGAAAGAAGACTTACCTCGTGTCGAACCTACTCTCCGGGTCAAGAACGCGCCTGAAACTCCAAACTCGTCACCCAAGGACTCGAAACTAGCCAAATGTTATACAAATATATCAATTTAGACTCAAAAGTATGGAATTCTCCTATTTATTTAGTTATTTCACCTTACTTTGAAAAATCCTAAAATACACCCCCGGGCGCACACGCTCGGATTCCGGAAATTTTTGAAGGAATCAATTACCAATAGCCTAAGGATCATTAATATATCATTTTTGTGTGATTTCATGGCAAATTCCTTGGTATTAGACTAAGTTTATGGTAAGAATTACTTACCTCAAAATGGCTAGGTCGTTTGTCTCTCTTGCATGCTCAAAAATCACCCCAAGGAAGAGGAAGAATGCCCAAAAATGGTTTAAGTCCCGTTTTAAAACACACTGCCCAGCTGTGGTTTCGCACCTGCGGCTCAAGGACCGCACCTGTGGTCTCGCACCTGCGAATAAATGATCGCACCTGCGGAAATGGGACAAGGGGCCTGGGCTTGCACCTGCGGAACGGAGTTCGCACCGGCGGCTCCGCACGTGTGGGAAAGGGCCCGCACCTGTGAGAGGAGGGAAGCCCATCTGGGGGTCACACCTGTGGGTCTGGGACCACAGGAGCGATCCCGCACCTGCGACCGGTCAACCACACCTGAGGTCACACCAGAACAGGTGCACCAGCAGTTGCTTCAGCTGGTTTTTGTTTGGCTTCGTTTGGTGCCCGAGAGGCACCTGGGCCCACCCAAACCCCAGTCTAAATATACCAACAAGTCCCAAATCATAATACAGACTCGCTCGAGCCTTCGGAACACCCAAAACAATGCTACCCCTAGAATCAAACTTAAGAACTTTAAGTTTCTAGAATTCGCTAACAATGCGTCGAACCGACCTATACTACTCGGAATGACCCCAAATTTTGCGAGCAAGTAATGAATGACATAACGAAACTATTCTCAAAATTCATTTGGACCGCGATAACACAAAAACACGTCCCAAACAACAATATGGACTTAAGGATACTCTTATTTTGCTATGTGGCGTCGAAATGCTCCCTGGTCATCCAAAACCCATTCCGAACATACGCCTAAGTCCGAAATCATCATACGAAGCTACCGGAACCGTCGAAACTCGATTCCGAGGTTGTTTCCTCAAAATGTTTACCGAAGTCAAACTTGTCCTTAAAGGCCAACCTTAAGGAACCAAGTGTTCCTATATCACTCTAAACACATTCGAATCCTGAACCACCCGTCCCCGCAAGTCATAAATCACAATAAGCCACTATGGGAAGTTTCATTTGGGGGAACGGGGTCTGACAACGCAAAACAACCGGTTGGGTCTTACATATTCATTGAAATGACGAAGATTTAAAGTGTTAAATGTGGAGGGTTGATATTATTTATTCGTGATTTTAATAAATCGCCTATGACATTCATTCTTAGTGTCTCACTTGATTATACTAAATTGACCTCTATCAAGTGTCAAATCGACCTCTCTTCACTACCTCTTTGAGGTTAGGCGGGATACTTACTGAGTACATGTTGTTTTCGTACTCATGCTACACTTGCTGTACATTTTTATTGCACAGGTACTTTCATAGCGATGTGGCTGGTTTGGAGACTTAGGCGAGCTGCATCATCCGGAGGCGATCCGCAGCTGACAGAGTCTCCCTCATATTGTATTTATTTCCATTTTAAATTCCTTGTCCAATTTTTATTTTGGACAAGCTTTGTAGTATTTGTGAAATTCTTAGAATTTGCTTATGCACTTGTGACACCGGGTTCTGGGATGTGTATGGGATGTATTTTATAAAAATGGAATATTAAACTGTCATATTTACTTAATGGATTTTTTTTAGTTATTACGTAATAAGTTAAAGGTAATGATTTCAAAAATGTTAAAACAGGAATTTATTTCAACTAATTAATGATTGGCTTGCCTGACGATGGTGTCCGGCGCCATCATGACCTTAATAGAATTTGGGTCGTGACAATATGGTATCAGAGCACTAGGTTCCCTTAGGTCTCACGAGTCATGATAAAGTCTAGTAGAGTCTTGCGGATTGGTACTGAGATGTATGTACTTATCTTCGAGAGGCTACAGGGCTGTTAGGAGTAATTCCCTTCTTGATTCCTCATCGTGCGATTTGATTCCTTTAAGGCTTACTCTTATGTTTCATCCTACTCAATCTTAAACGTCGCGAAGCGCTTGCTATGAATCGGGAATTTGAGGAATTGAAATGGTGCTACGGATATGGTGCGAGATATTTTCCATGTGTAGTTGGTTGGGGCTATTGTTGTTGCCCTGCAGAAACATATTATGTTGTTTCAGCTCGGTTGCTGTGTTTATGAGAACTTTGAGGCTATGCTCAGATTGTTATGATGATTACGATTGGCTATCGCGCGATGTCGATATGATGCTAGAATGCTTGCCCATATGTTGGGGGTTATGAATGGTTTGAAGGGAGGTCTTCTCAGAGTGTGATTTCAAGATTTTGGTATTTTAGTTCCGGCAGAGGAAAGGCATTTGGATTATGAATGGTCCGGTTGGGGTTGATAAAGTAGTAAGACTTGGTGTTTTCAAGTAAGGTAGAGTATTCACCTGTGATGTGTTATCGCCGTCATTGATCAAATGGAATATGTTAAGTTTTTCGGTGCTATGGTTTCTTCGGTTGCATGGGGTAAGAGTATTGTGAAGAATTATTAAAGAAGCGAATGTCAGGGATCGTGAGGTGCAGTAGTTCAGTACTGGATAAGTGTTGATAATAAAGGCAGCTCGAGGAAGATGATCCTCGGAGAGTTTGAAGTCGTGGTGATCTACTGATGTAAGAGCTGCAGAAAATGGTATTGAATTGGACAACATACGACGAAGGAAGATATGTGAAAAGTGCTAGGCGGTGGTTCGCTTTTCTAAAAGGCCAGGTGTAAGGAACGAAAATCAAGTAGTTGTTTAAAGAAATGAGATTAACAAGTGGGAGAGTGGCAGCGTAGCACAGGAGTTCAGTGGTAAAACAGCTTCCAATCTTGAGGGAAAGTTTGAGAGTTTTAGTGGATAGCGATTGGGTCTACGAGCTTAAGTTGAAATATGGGTTATTTTTGCAGAAGGTTGGATACAACAGGGAGGAGTTGTTAGGAATGAAGAAGGACGCAACGTGGCGGTGAATTTGAAGATGTTATAGCGCATTTAATAGACATCCATGAGGAGCGAACGGACTAGTAAAATTGGTAAAGGAAGAAGGGTGGTTGGCAAGTTTCTGTGAGGGATTCTAGTGGTTATTCGGTAGGAGGCAGAATTTGCGAATGATGCTAGAGAATTCGAGTATTTAGGGGGTGCTAACAAGATAATTTGGAAGAATTGGACGGATTGGTTGAGAAAGATCATGTTAACAAAGGAGAAAGGATCTCATCAGGGTCTAGAGTGGTGGAAGGAGTAGCTTCGAGCTAGGTGGGGGAGTCCCATCACCTGCAGCTGGGTTGCAGGATTATGTTCTCATGGGGTTGCGGATTGTCGGCATATTGGGAAGTTATTCCAGCTAAGGCAAAGGAGTGGAATGGTAATTGTGCATGGGATTTGATTATTGTGTGCAAATGTTGGCCCTGTCGGACCAGGGTTAGGCTTTGAAAGATTCAAAATTTATGCTTAAGGCATAGGCGAGTTGTAAGGGTAGTGAATCAATCATGTACTTCATTGAGAGGATGTTCATGTGCTAGAAGAGCCTTGGAGTTAATTGTATTCGGGGCCAGTCAGAGTGGGTGACTCTCAATAGCGGTCCTAGTGAATTCAAGAGTTAAGAATGCGGCATTTAAGGGTTTCAGGCAGTAGTATGATTAAGAGTCGAGCTTTTGCAGTATAATTCATGAGAAAGGGAAAATAATTGGAGTGTTATATGTTATTTTCAGCGTGCAGGATAGTATTGGAGGAGTGAGAGAAATAAACTACGGGTTGTAGAAAGATTATCAAAAGGGTATGAGACGGGTTGCGGGATTTAGGCAGCATGGTCTCGTGAATCAAGGCCACTCGGGATGAGTGAGGATCGAGTTTGCTATGAGTTGAATGGGGTTACTATTATTTCTGAGGCAGTTAAGGATGATTGAAAGAAGATAGGTTTATTAGCCATGGTTGAAATGGCACATTTACGGCAGTGATCAGTTCCTTTGATGTGATTAAGTTATGCATGTGGTTTGTGCCGGTGTATGAGAGGCATGTCGATCGTCGAAACATATTTGATTTGGGAGCATTCGATTTCTATGACCTGTCAGGTGTAGGCGGATCCCGGAAGGTTTATGGTGGTTCAGACCACTACTTAAGGATTTGCATGTTGGATGATTGTGAGAATTCACTTGAGTGTTGCTATTGATCTCTTGAATTGAGGTAAGTAAGAGGTTTCTATATGATGAGGTGTTTCCCCTGTTAGTGGTTCAGGAGTTACGATGGAATTCTTGCGTAATCTCATATTGGCATGTTAGGTGAAGTAAACAGTGTGTAACTGGGAGTAAGAATCAAGATTGCAGTTCGGTGTTAACAAGGATGTCATGAACTCGGATGAGCAAGAAAAAGTGATTTGAAAGTTCAGAGTGAGCTAGTGTTATCTTCAGTGTCAGCTGAGATGGATATTCGGTGAAAGAGGCTTATAACCTGGTCATGGGTTCTTGATGTGTTTTGTGGCATTAGTGTGGTCGGTGGTATGGATGTGCAGACTTGTTACCTTATGTAGAAGGTCGTGGGAGCGTGACCACGGGAAGATGGTATAAGTGTGACATGTAGTCACCTGATTGATTGAAGATTTAGACCAAGTATAAGGAAGTGCAATATTGCTTATTTGAGGATTTATGCCAGGAAGGCGTTCGATTCAGTTGGTTGTGTATTTCGGGGTATTGTACCGGCTATGATGGTTGATCTTGCGTGTTTTGAGAGGAAGTAGGTTATTTTGGACCCAGGTAAGGCTATCAGCCTAGTTCATTGCGAGCAGAATCGGCCTGAGGTATATGAATGGATCTAAACAAGATTATGGGTTTCATGCGAGTCAGATGTGTCCATTTCAGTATGGCGCTCCTCAAAGAGGGGTGTTGGAATATCAGGTGTTGTTCCGTCTTTGTCAAATTCATGTGATATTGTGATTGTGCCGTGTGAGTTGTGAAACAGCTTGATAATTTCTTATGTGTTGAGGTCCCGCGTAGTGATGATGTTATGTGAGCAGGATAGCTCTTGAGATCCAGAGTGTATATATATATATATA
Organism: Nicotiana paniculata; assembly: GCA_005239505.1. Taxonomy (NCBI): domain Eukaryota; kingdom Viridiplantae; phylum Streptophyta; class Magnoliopsida; order Solanales; family Solanaceae; genus Nicotiana; species Nicotiana paniculata. The sequence continues at coordinate 15,101 of ML340799.1, read as the reverse complement.
TATATATATTGCACCTCAGTTGAGCTCGAGTTTTCGTAGTGTATGGCTCTATCAGTCTCCCCAGGATGGTATTATGCACTTAGCGTGCTTGTGGCTGATGTTAGATATTTTGTGGTAATGAGAAATTTAGCTCGGTGTGTATCTTCTTATGTAAATTTTATGCGTGGATCGGGTGGCACGTCGCCACGGGTATGTTATTTAGATCGGTTTGCACGCTGCAACAGTGTGATGATGAGTATGGTTCCCTATATCTATTTTTTTCTTATGTTATACTTCCTACTTTCTGAGGAAAGTCCATATTAGTTGTGTGAGCCGAGTAGTCCCTTCCTGAGTTATTTCTTATGTATCATGTTCGAGTTGTGGCCTATTGGCGCGTTGTGGACTCATGTGAGAATGTTGGGCATGTCTGGGATGATTTGTTGTCTGAACAGTTCATACTGGGTGAGACGAGGTTATTGGGTCAGGGATCAGTGCGATAAGATTATGTGAAATACATTAAAGCACAGTTACCATTATTCGGTTCATAATGAGGTGATGATTCTAGTCAAGAAGAGATATTCAATGTTTGGTTAACTCTGCAATGGGTTAGAAATTTCTACGCATCTCCTCCGTTGTGGTGGTATCGCCAGCATTATAGCAGGATGTATATATATATATAGCAGGATGTATATATATCTCCAGCATTATAGCAGGATGTGTATATATATATATATATATATATCATGAGGTGCATTGGGAGCATCAGATTCGTGGAATTTTGGCTATTAAGGTTCAGGGAGTGTCATTGTGGTCAGATGATGAATTATGAAGTGCTTGGTGCTAATTCAGCAAGGGTATGCAGTCATGTTCTGTTATATCGTGTGGTAGTTGATACGGTGTTTATATATTGGAACTAGTCCTGGCAGAGAAATTCCAGGTGTTGGAACTGGATTCTGAGATTATTATGTGGATAAAAGAAGAAATCTTCAGATTTGATCAAGCTAATGTACTCAGCTGGGTTGTGGTAGCACGGGCAGGTACACGAGGTGTTAAACAACGATTTCAGATAACTCCAAAGCAGTTCTTAGCACGTTCAAGGACGAATGTCTGTTTAAGTGGGGAGAATGTAACGACCCGACCGGTCATTTTGAGCTCTAGTATGTCGTTCAGCGGTTTGAAGTCATGAGCAGCTCCATTTCAGGTATTACCACTCGTGGGCATGTCAGAGTTGAATTTCGGGAAGTTCGGAGTCAAATTGGAAAGAAAATTCTCATTTCAGAAGCCTTAAGTTGGAGAAATTGACTAAGATTAGAGTTTTGAGTAAACGACTTCCGAATTAGGACTTGAAGGTTCCTGCAGGTTCGTATGATGGTTTCGGACTTGGGCGTATGTCCGGATCGGGTTTTGGATAACCCGGGAGCATTTCAGTGTGTATTGTGGAAGTCAGCATTTTTGAAAAAATTACCTAAGTTTGGCTTGAAGCGTATTTCAGTGATATTGATGTCTGTTTGGGATTCTGAGCCTGGTAATAGCTCTGTATGGTTATTCTGGAGTTGGGAGTGCAATCGGAAGTGAATTTGGATGTCCGTAGGTCATTTTGAAGTCATTTGGCTAAAGATAGAAATTTAAAGGTTTTTGATAAATCCGATCGGAAGTGTAAATTTTGATATCGGGGTAGGAATATGATTCCGGAAGTTGGAGCAGGTCTGTAATGTCGAATATGACTTGTGTGCAAAATTTGGAGTCAATCGGACGTGATTTGATAGGTTTCGGCATCGGATGTGGAAGTTTGATATTTCAAGTTCTTAAAGTTTGAATTTTAGTGCGATCCGTGGTTTCGATGTTGTTTGATGTGAATTGAGGCCTCGAGCAAGTCCGCATTATGTTTTGGAACAGGTTGGTGTAATTGGACGGGGTCCCGGGGGCCTCGGGTGGATTCTGGGTGGTTAACGGATCAAGTTTGGAGTTTGAAGAAGTGCTGAGATTGCTGTCATCTGGTGTAACCGCACCTGCGAGGATTTGGCAGCAGGTGCGGTTTTGGAATCGCAGGTGCGAGATTTTGGTGGCTTGGCTGGGGGCGCAGGTGCGATGTAATTTTCGCACCTACGAAGGCGCAGATGCGGACAATGGGGCGCAGGTGCGAGTTTTGGCTGGAGCTGAGGAAGCCTCAGGTGCGGGAGTTTGGGCGCACCTGCGGGATCGCAGGTACGGAAATGAGGTCTGGGCAGAATGTTTTAAAATGGGAATTTTGTCATTTCTTCTCCCATTTTCATTTGGTATGGGCGATTGTGGGGAGCTTCAAGGAGGGATTTTCGTCAAGGATCACAAGGTAAGTTATTCCAACTCATTTTTAAGTTAAATGCATGGTCTAGGTATGGATTTGAACCTGAAAGATTGAGGAAAATTGGGAACTTTTGAAGAAAACCTAGAAAATTTTATTTTGGATTTCTAGCACGAATTTGAGCATGGAATTTAGAGTAAATTGTATATTTGAGCTAGTAAGGCTATGGGTAGGATATATCTTCGAGAAATTTCAGAATCCGGGCACGTGGGCCCAAGGGCATTTTGGTCAATTCACTGAGCGGAGTTGGGAAATTATATAATTTGAATTTTCCACTAGTTTTAGAGTAAATTTTCATTGCTTTGCCCGTTATTTGGTAGTTTCGGGGCGCTGTGCATCAATTGTAATCGTCGGAAGGGCTTGGAAGCCGGTTATGGAATTTCGGAGCGAGGTAAGTCTTCTTTCTAACTTTGTGCGGGGAATTGTCCCCCTAGGTGAACTAATTAAATATGTGCTACAATTTGCGGGGGCCACGTACGCACGAGGTAATGGGAGTCCGTGCGTAGCTACTATTATGCCATGACCGGGTAGTCTAGGACCCACTGGCATGCTTTACTTGTCGTACTTGTGACCTTGTCTATAAAATATCATGTGATCCTGCAAATAATATTAGACTGATAATGCTTTGTAGTATTTGTGAAATTCTTAGAATTTGCTCATGCACTTGTGACACCGGGTTCTGGGATGTGTATGGGATGTATTTTATAAAAATGGAATATTAAACTGTTGTATTTACTTAACGGATTTTTGTTTAGTTATTATATAATAAGTTAAAGGTAATGATTTCAAAAATGTTAAAACAGGAATTTATTTCAACTAATTAATGATTGACTTGCCTGACGATGGTGTCCGGCGCCATCAAGACCTTAATAGAATTTGGGTCATGACATGCAATGCAATAAAACTCAACCAGCAAATAAAGAAACATAGATTGGAAGAAAAACAACAATTGGGTGAATTCTGTGAACAATTTGCTATAGAAATACCAGAATCTTCTAAGAAGTCTAAAATACACAAGGAGAAGAATCTTCTAAGAAAAACGTTTGGAAAAACGTGAAAAAAGACAAAAGGCTTACAAAAGTCGGAAGGATTATTACAAGACTAATAAGTCTAATGTCTGTTATAGATGTGGACGAATAGGGCATTATGTGAAAAATTGTAAAGTCAAGAATAAAATTAAGAGCCTTGATCTTGATGATAACATTAAGAATTCTTCATGTAAGATTCTATTGAATTCTTTACCAGAGAGTTCTAGTACAGATCAGTCTGATAATGATAATGATCAATCTTTCAATACTAGTGAAGATTTAAGGGTCCTTCATGAAGAAGATTATATGTCTTCATCTTTCTCGAATGAGGAATGTGCTCCTTGTCAGATTGGCCAACCCTACGAAAATAAAGACAAGGACGATTACTTTTATCAATTATATTCTCAGTTCAAGGATTTTTTTGAACATAAACTTGTTGAGTAATGACAACTTAATAGAGATACTCAAAATAGTTGAGGATCCTATTATAAGATCTCAGATTATTGATAAGATTGAGAATAAATCTGGTAATACTAGAATTACTCCGGAAACTACTTCTGATAATACTTCTTATTCTATGGCAGGAGTAAAGAGGTCGCTTATAGCTAAAACTCAAAGGGATTATATTCCTACTACTATACAAGATTTAGTACAAGAGGTTAATAACCTAAAGAAAGAAATTTCTTCATTAAAGAATCATAATATGGTTCTAGATAATAGAATTACTCATATAGAGAGGGATGTCTTTCAACAAATACAAGGTAAGAAGATAATCATTGATGATGAAAATGAAAATAATTTTCCTGATATTTTTCATTTTCAAGATAATCTTCCTGAAAATCCAAAAATTTCTCCTGATAATAAAGAATTATTGCCACGACCTGAATTACCCTCTGAACGGTCTCGGGACGGCACCTAGTCTCTACGAGTAGGTAAGCCTAAAATTTGCGGAATATAAGACAAAAACAATAATAGAAACAGTAAAGAAGAAGCAATACTATAAAATTTAGCCGCTCGTCATTTACAGCTTTTACTTTCCCAAAACCCGGAACATCACAAAGTAACAAACTCTGAACTACTGTAGCTCTATACAAAGGAATAAGGAAATGTATCTATATATCTCCTATATCTATACTAGAGTAGGAAGGAGACGCGTGAGATCCTGCGTACGCGGCAGAATTACCACACGGTCTCCTAGGAAGCTGCTAAGATATTCCTAGCCACTGTACGGTGCACTGGTACCTGGATCTGCACATGGGGAAAACATGCGCAAGAAAGGGCGTGAGTACTCCACATTCGGTACTCAGTAAGTGCCAAGCCTAACCCCAATCAAGTAGTGATGAGTTCAGGTTGAGGCTCTACTGAGTTTTAAAACCAATCAGTTATAAATTTAAACAGTGAAATATAGATAAGCAATGATAAACAGGATTAATAGAAACTGGAAGAATTAATAACAGAAAGAGAGCCCTCGGCTCAGCACAACATATATCTCAATAGTAAATATGCAGTGCAGTACAAGGGGAAAGGTCCCGGATCTCAGTCTGTAGTCCCAATTTAAATATGCTATGCAGTACAGGGGGAAAGTTCCCGGATCTCCGTCCGTAGTCCCAATTTAAATATGCAATGCAGTATAGGGGGAAAGATCCCGGATCTCAATTCGTAGTCCCAATTTAAATATGCAATGCAGTACAGGGGGAAAGCTCCCGGATCTCGGTCCGTAGTCTCAATTTAAATATGCATTGCAGAAGTATGTTGGATACGGCTTAATTAAACACTTCAGGAAAAACAACTGGCAAGAATAAAGTAAGACTACCTAAGCATGGTGCAACTAGTAGCACATAAGAGGAAATCAAGTAAGGACAGGTAGGCATGCTTATTCTTAAGCTAACTACTCAGTTAAGACAGGAAACAGTACTATAGGAATGAAAATGAGTGATTGCATGGAAGGAAAAATGGAATTTTAGAAAAAATGACTTGAGTACGCACTCGTCACCTCACGTACACGGCGTCCACGCAACAAAATCAGTATCAAAAATGCCTAAGGGGAACTCCCCAACACGGAGTTAGGCAAGCCACTTACCTTGACTGCGCTAATAAACTTAATACCACGCCCTTGCCATGAGTATCCAACTCCGGGTGGCCCAAATCTAGTCAATTCGATTGCATAGTGTACATATCATTTCAAGGAAACATAATAACTAACAAGTTCAAAGCTAATAAGTGAAATTTGGAAATTCGCCCAAAAAGTCCCCCGGTCCCACGTCTCGGAATCGGGTAAAAATTATATTTCCCGAACACCCATTTGCTCATGAACTCACTCGAACAAGAAACAAAATTCGACGTTTAAATCTCCCTAAATCCTCAGATTTCTACTTGGGGAAGTTTCATCCCAATTTCATGGTTTTTCATCCAATTTCATTGATTAGATTGAGGAAATTGATAGAGATTATTGATATACAAATGGATTAAGGTTAGAAAACGTTACCTATGATTCTCCTCTTCAAATTCCACTGAAAATCGCCAAACCCCGAGCTCTCAATCGATTTTGGAGTTATGAATTTCAAACCCTCCGATTTTGGTATAACCAGCCCAGGTATTTCGCACATGCGACCTTGGGATCGCACCTGCGGCGCCGCACCTGCAGCGCCGCACCTGCGGAAACACAATCGCAGGTGCGGAAACTCATTAAAAGGCCTGGGGTCGCACCTGCGGTGGTTGGGTCACAGGTGCGGCTCCGCACCTATGGATATTCTTCCGCGCCAGTGAGTCTAGCCAGCCTGAACTACGTCCACACTTGCGTGCATCCCCTTCGCACCTGCGTGTCCGCACCTGCGGAAAAGCCATCGCAGGTGCGAGACACCAGAACCAGAAATGGTTCAGCTGCTCTTAAAGTTCCAAATTCACCCGTTGGGCATCCGAAACAACCCCGAGGCCCCCGGGACCTCAACCAAACCTACCAACTGACCCTAATACCTTGTTCAAACTTGGTCGAGCCTTAAAAACACATCTCATAACATCAAAATCATCAATTATGCATAGATTCAAGCCTAAGAACTTATGAAATTTCTAGAATTCACATCTGATTCCAAAACACATCAAAACTCATCCGAACGACCTCAAATTTTGCACACAGGTCACAAATGGCATTACGGACCTGTTGTCGCTTTCAGAATTCCATTCAGAGTCTGATATCAAAATTTCACCCATTGGCCGAAATCGCCGAAATTCTAACTTTCGCCAATTCAAGCCTAATCTACAACCGACCTCGAAAACATATTCCGAACACGCTCCTAACCCCGAAATCACCCATCAGAGCTAACGGAGTCGACGGAATCCCATTCCGGATCCGTCTTCACACAGCTCTAGCCACGGCCTGATTTCAAAGGCTAAAATCCACATTTAAGGACTATGTGTCCAAAATCACTCTGGATTTCATCAATTAATGCTCCGACTAGTTCCAATAACACAAAAAGACATGGGAGAAGCGGTTATTAAGGGATTGGGGCGCTAACTCTCAAAACGACCGACCGGGTCATTACATCCTCCCCCTCTTAAGAAAATTGTTCGTCCTCGAACGAGTATAGAAACATACCTGAAGCTGTGAAAAGATGAGGGTAATGACTCCGCATATCCTGCTCGGCTCCCAAGTCACCTCCTAGACTAGCTGACCCCTCTACTGAACCTTAACTGAGGCAATATTCTTCGATCTGATATTTCTGACCTGCCTGTCCAATATAGCCACAGGCTCCTCAACATATGATAGATCTTTGTCCAACTGGACTGAGCTGAAATCCAAAACATGAGTCGGGTCACCGTGATACTTTTGGAGCATGGAGACGTGGAATACCGGATGAACCCCTGCTAGGCTTGGAGGCAAGGCTAGCTCATAAGAAACCTCCCCAACACGCCGCAGCACCTCAAAAGGGCCAATAAATCTCGGACTCAGCTTGCCTTTCTTCCCAAACCTCATGAAGCCCTTCATAGGCGATACCCGAAGCAAAACCTGATCACCAGCCATAAATGACAAGTCACGAACCTTCCGGTCCGCATAACTCTTCTGCATGGACTGAGCTGTGCGAAGTCTCTCTTGAATCACCTTCACCTTGTCTAGGGAATCCTGAACCATGTATGTACCCAACAATCGGGCCTCGCCCGGCTCAAACCATCCTACTAGAGACCTGCACTGCCTACCATACAAAGCCTCATACGGCGCAATCTAATTGTTGGACTGGTAGTTGTTATTATAAGCAAACTCTGCAAGTGGCAAGTATCGATCCCATGACCCTCCAAAATCTATCACACAGGCACGAAGAATATCCTTGAGAATCTGAATCGTGCTCTCGGACTGCCCATCCATTTGAGGGTCAAAATTTGTACTCAACTCTACCCTGGTGCCTAACTCTAGCTGAACGGCTCTCCAGAACCGTTAAGTAAGTTGTGTACCTCTGTCTGAAATGATAGATACTGGGATACCGTGGAGGCGAACAATCTCTCTGATATAAATCTCATCCAACCTCTCAGATGAATATGTAGTCAGCACTGGAATGAAATGTGCTGATTTGGTCAGCCGGTTCACAATCACCCAAATAGCATCATGCTTCTTCAAAGTCCGAGGAAGTCCAACCACAACGTCCATGGTGATCCGCTCCCACTTCCACTCTGGAAGCTCAATCTGCTGAAGTAACCCTCCCGGTCTCTGATGCTCACATTTGACTTGCTGACAGTTAAGACACTTGGCTACAAACTCCGCTATATCCTTCTTCATCCTTTGCCACCAATAGTGTTGTCTCAGATCCTGGTACATCTTCGTGGTACCCGGATGGATGGAATACCGCGAACTATGGGCCTCCTCAAGAATCAACTCCCGAAGCACATGTACGTTGGGTACACAAATACGGCCCTGCATCCTCATCACCCCATCATCACCTATGGTCACATACCTGGCATCACCCCGTCGGACTCTATCCTGAAGAACCAAAAGGTGGGGATCATCATACTGGAGATCTCTCATACGGTCATAAAGGGAAGATCGAGCAATCACACAAGCTAATACCCGGCAAGGCTCAGAGAGATTCAATCTCAAGAACTGACTGGCTAAGTACTGGACATCTAAGGCTAGAGGCCTCTCAGCTGCATGAAGGTATGTCAAACTCCAACTCTCCGCCCGGCGACTCAAGGCTTCGGCCACCATATTGGCTTTCCCTGGGTGGTATAATATAGTGATGTCATAGTCCTTTAGCAACTCCAACCACCTACGCTGGCGCAAATTTAGATCCTTCTGCCTGAATATGTGCTGCAAACTCCGGTGATTCGTGAATATCTCACAGGGAACACCATATGAATAATGACGCTATATATTCAGGGCATGAACAATCGCTGCCTACTTGAGAGCATGAACAGGGTAGTTTTTCTCATGCACCTTCAACTGCCTAGACGCGTAGGCAATCAGCCTACCATCCTGCATCAACATCGCTCCCAGGCCAATCCTCGAAGCATCACAATAGACTGTGTAGGACCCGAAACCGGTAGGCAATACTAACACAGGAGTTGTAGTCAGGGCTTTCTTGATCTTATGAAAGCTCTCCTCACACTCCTCAGTCCATATGAAAGGTGCATCCTTCTGGGCCAGTCTGCTCATGGGCGCTGAAATGGATGAAAATCCCTCCATAAAACGGCGATAATACCCAGCCATACCGAGGAACCTTTGGATCTCAGTAGTTGAGGACGGTCTGGGCCAACTCCGTACCGCCTCCACTTTCTTCGGATCTACCTTGATCCCATCCGAAGACACCACATGGCCCAGGAATGCCACAGAATCAAGCCAAAATTCACACTTAGAAAACTTGGCATACAACTTCGTCTCCCTCACTGTCTGAAGCACGGTCCTCAAGTGCTGCTCATGGTCCTCCTAGGACCGAGAATATACCAAAATTCCATCAATGAACACAATGACGAAAGTATCAAGATAAGGCCGAAATACGATGTGCATCAGGTGCATGAGAGCTTCTGGGGCATTGATCAGCCCAAATGACATAACCAGGAACTCATAGTGGCCATATCTGGTCTTGAAGGTAGTCTTCGGGATATCCGTCTCCCGAATCTTCAACTGATGATAACCCGAACGCAGATCAATCTTGGAGAGCACCCTAGCACCCTGTAACTGGTCAAACAGATCATTAATGCGAGGCAATGGGTACCTATTCTTCACTGTCACCTTATTCAGCTGCCGGTAGTCAATACACATACGCATCGAGCCATCCTTTTTCTTCACAAATAATACCGGAGCGACCCAAAGTGATACACTGGGCCTGATGAATCCCTTTTCAAGCAACTCCTATAACTACTCCTTCAACTCAGGAGGAGCCATGTGATAGTGAGGAATGAAAATGGGCTGAGTGCCCGGCAACAAGTCAATGTCGAAATCAATGTCTCTATCGGGTGACATACGCGGAAGATCAGCTGGAAATACATCAGGATAGTCCCTGACAACGGGAACTGACTCAACTGTAGGGGTCTCAGCACTAACATCTCTCACATAATCCAAATATCCATCACACCCCTTTTCAACCATTTGCTGAGCCTTAACAAAAGAAATGACTCGGCGGGGAGTATACTCTAAGGAACCTCTCCACTCTAACCTCGGTAATCCTGGCATGGCCAGCGTCACGGTCTTGGTGTCACAATCAAGAATGGCATAGTAGGGAGACAGCCATTCCATACCCAATATAACATCGAAATCTACCATGCTGAGTAATAGTAAGTCATCCCTGGTCTCAAAACCACTAATAACAATCAAGCACGACCGATATACACGGTCCACAACAACAGTATCTCCCACAGGAGTAGAAACATATACGGGGGAACTCAAAGAATCCCGAGATATCCCCAAAGGTGAAGCAAAATAGGAAGACACATATGAATATGTAGAGCCTGGGTCAAATAATACTGATGCATCCCTATGACAAACAGGAACAATACCTGTAATGAATGAATCTGAAGCAATGGCCTCGAATCGGGCTGGAAGAGCATAGTACCTGGCCTGACCTCCCCCTCTAGGGCAACCTCGACCTCCCTGACCTCCACCTCGAGCTGCCTGAGATGGTGGGGTAGCAGTTGGGGATGGAAGAATAGTTGGGGGACCTGGTGGAATACGTGGAACCTGATAAGTCTGAGGTGGTGTACCCCTCCTCGCTTTGGGGCAATCTCCGATCATATGACGAGGGTCACCATACTTAAAGGACGTGGCGGTCGTTGCTGACTTTGAACTGTCATGCTAGACTGGCCAGTGATAGCACCTCGAGAAGGAGGCACCTGAGATACTGGTGGTGCATAATAAGGCTCCTGAGGTCTAGGAGGAGTTGGAATACCACTGGTTGCTGGGAGAGCTGAATGAATGGGGCGACTCACAAAACCCCTACCATAGCGTGTTGTTGGTGCACGGGCTCCTGAAAAATGACCAGTCTCTAGAGACCTCTTGGCCTCTCTCTCCTCCCTGTCCTGGGCTAACATAGTCTCAATCCTCCAGGCAATACTCATGGCCTGCTGGTAAGTAATATCGGTCTCCAGCTCTCTGTCCATGCTGGTCCGAATATCGGGGTGGACTCCCTCAATAAAGCGTCGAACCCTCTCTCTGATAGTGACAACCAAAGCTGGTGCATGGCGAGCCAAATCGCTATAACGGACTGCATACTCTGAAACAGTCATGGTACCCTGGCGTAGCTGCTCAAACTCCGCACGCCAAGCATCCCTGAAGCTCTAAGGGACAAACTCAAGTAAGATCATCTCGGAGAACTGAGCCCAAGTAAGTGAAGTTGCCTCGTCCGGACTACTAAGCTCAAAAGCACGCCACCACTGATAAGCTGCTCCCCTCAGCTGGAAAGCAATGAAAGAAACCCCATTAGTCTCCACAATACCCATAGTGCGGAGAATGCGATGACACCCCTCGAGAAAACCCAGGGCGTCATCCGAAGCTAGTCTGCAGAACTCAGGTGGGTGGTACTTCTTGTACCTCTCAAGTCGGAGCTGCTCTGCCTCAGGAACAGCTATCCAAGTCTTATGCTGAGATGGAGCTGCTAGGGGCATAGAAATATACTCTGGGACCTGCCTAATATGAACACTCTGCTCAGGAGTACGGGTTGCGGGAGTCTGGGTCCCTCCCCCGGCCTGGGATGTAGCTGGAGCTATCAGGAGTAGTCTCGCCTGAGACCGAGTACTGAAGGCACTCAAAAACTGAGCCAATGTCTCCTAGAGGTCTGGAGTAACAGTAGGGACCTCTTGTGCCCCTCCAACTGTAGCTGTTGGGGGCTCTTCTGCCTCTGCTCTAGCCGGTGTTCGGGTTGCACCGCGTTCTTGTCCTCTTCCCCAGCCCCTGCCTCTAGTGTCTCTGACTGGGGGCTCGGGTGCCTAGTCATCAGTACGTCCGGTACGGGTACGAACCATCTGTAAGAAAGAATAGAATAAAGTTTAAGAATTTGATGACAGTAACTAACAAGTTAAGGAATTCCAAGGAATTTGATTGTTCTTAACAGTTACATAGCCTCTCGAAGATAGATACGGACGTCTCCGCACCGATCCGCGAGACTCTAATAAACCGGCTTGTGACTTGTGACTCCTATGAACCTAGACGCTCTGATACAAACTTGTCACAACCCGAATTACCCTCCGAACGGTCTCGTGACGGCACCTAGTCTGTACGACTAGGTAAGCATAAAATTTGCGGAAAATAAGACAAAAACAATAATAGAGACAGTAAAGAAGAAGCAATACTATAAAATTTAGCCGCTCGGCATTTACAGCTTTTACTTTCCCAAAACCCAGAACATCACAAAGTCACAAACCCTGAACTATTGTAGCTCTATACAAAGGAATAAGGAAATGTATCTATATATCTCCTATATCTATACTAGAGTAGGAAGGAGACGCGTGAGATCCTGCGTACGCGGCAGAATTACCACACGGTCTCCTAGGAAGCTGCTAAGATATTCCTAGCCACTGTACGGTGCACTGGTACCTGGATCTGCACATGTGGAAAACATGCGCAGGAAAGGGCGTGAGTACTCCACATTTGATACTCAGTAAGTGTCAAGCCTAACCCCAGTCAAGTAGTGACGAGGTCAGGTTGAGGCTTTATTGAGTTTTAAAACCAGTCAGTTATAAATTTAAACAGTGAAATATAGATAAGCAATGATAAACAGGATTAATGGAAACTGGAAGAATTAATAACAGAAAGAGAACCCTCGGCTCAGCACAGCATATATCTCAACAGTAAATATGCAATGCAGTACAAGGGGAAAGCTCCCGGATCTCAGCCTGTAGTCCCAATTTAAATATGCTATGCAGTACAGGGGGAAAGCTCCCGGATCTCCGTCCATAGTCCCAATTTAAATATGCAATGCAGTACAGGGGGAAATCTCCCAGATCTCAGTTTGTAGTCCCAATTTAAATATGCGATGAAGTACAGGGGGAAAGCTCTCGGATCTCGATCCGTAGTCCCAATTTAAATATGCATTATAGAAGTATGTCAGATACGGCTTAATTAAACAGTTCAGGAAAAACAACAGGCAAGAATAAAGTAAGAATACCTAAGTATGGTTTAACTAGTAGCAAATAAGAGGAAATCAAGTAAGGACAGGTAGGCATGCTTATTCTTAAGCTAACTACTCAGCTAAGACAGGAAACAGTACTATAGGAACGAAAATGAGTGATTGCATGGAAGGAAAAATGGAATTTTAGAAAAAATGACCCGTGTACACACTCGTCACCTCACGTACACGGCGTCCACGCAACAAAATCAATATAAAAATGCCTAAGGGGAAGTCCCCAACACAGAGTTAGGCAAGCCACTTACCTTGACTGCGCTAATCAACTCAATACCACGCCCTTGCCACGAGTATCCAACTCGGGGTGGCCCAACTAGTCAATTCGATTGCATAGTGTAAATATCATTTCAAGGAAACATATTAACTAATAAGTTCAAAGCTAATACGCAAAATTTGGAAATTCGCACAAAAAGTCCCCCGGTTCCACATCTCGGAATCGGGTAAAAATTATATTTCCCGAACACCCATTCGCTCATGAACTCACTCGAAAAAGAATCAACAAAATCTGACGTCTAAATCTCCCTAAATCCTCAGATTTCTACTTGGGGAAGTTTCATCCCAATTTCATGGTTTTTCATCCAATTTCATTGATTAGATTGAGGAAATTGATAGGGATTATTGATATACAAATGGATTAAGGTTAGAAAACGTTACCTATGATTCTCCTCTTCAAATTCCACTGAAAATCGCCAAAGCCCGAGCTCTCAATCGATTTTGGAGTTATGAATTTCAAACCCTCCGATTTTGGTATAACCAGCCCAGGGATTTCGCACCTGCGGCGTTGCACCTGCGGAAACACAATCGCAGGTGCAGAAACTCATTAAAAGGCCTGGGGTCGCACCTGCGGTGGCTGGGTCGCAGGTGCGGATCCGCACCTACGGATATTCTTCTGCGCCTGCGAGTCTGGCCAGCCTGAACTACATCCGCACCTATGTGCACCCCCTTCGCACCTGCGGAAAATCCATCACAGGTGCGAGACACCAGAACCAGAAATGGTTCAGCTGCTCTTAAAGTTCCAAATTCACCAGTTGGGCATCCAAAACAACCCCGAGTCCCTCGAGACCTCAACCAAACCTACCAACTGACCCTAATACCTTATTCAAACTTGGTCGAGCCTTAAAAACACATCTCATAACATAAAAATCATCAATTATGCATAGATTCAAGTTTAAGAACTTATGAAATTTCTAGAATTCACATATGATGCCGAAACACATCAAAACTCATCCGAATGACCTCAAATTTTGCACACAGGTTGCAAATGGCATTACGGACCTGCTATCGCTTTTGGAATTCCATTCCGAGTCCGATATCAAAATTTCACCCATTGGCCAAAATCGCCAAAATTCTAACTTTCGTCAATTCAAGCCTAAATCTACAACCGATCTCAAAAACACATTCCGAACACGCTCCTAACCCCGAAATCACCCAACGCAGCTAACGGATTTGACGAAATCCCATTCCGAATCCGTCTTCACACAGCTCTAGCTACAGCCTGATTTCAAGGCTAAAATCCACATTTAAGGACTATGTGTCCAAAATCACTCCGGATTTCATCACTCAACGCTCCGACAAGTTCCAATAACATAAAAATACATGGGAGAAGCGGTTATTAGGGGATCAGAGTGCTAACTCTCAAAATGACCGACTGGGTCGTTACAATTATTTTTGGGTACTATTGAGTTAATTACAGCTCATAAACCAATTGCAAAAATTACTCTTTATATTGATTATAATCTTAAAAAGGAGTTTACTGCTCTTATTGAAAGTGGAGCTGATTTGAATTATATACAGAAAGGACTTATACCTTCGAAATATTTTCATAAAATAACTCATAGTCTTCAAAATGCAAGTGGTCAAAAAATGGGTATAGAATATAAATTACCTAAAGCTTATATTTGTACAAATAATATTTTTCTCCCTGAAAGTTTTGTTTTAGTCAAAAGTATTTCTAATGAAGTCATTCTGGGAATGCCTTTCTTTTGGCATATATATCCAATTATTCTATGGGATGAAACTAGAATAACTGGTACTTTTGAAGGAAAACAAATAAGGATTGATTTTTGTGAACAACTAATTTTTGACCACACCCAAATGTTATACTATTTTAGTGTAAATATTCTTTTTAGGCCTAATATTAATGTTTTAAGCTTT